>PVMI01006958.1:0-14056 GCA_008528875.1 Aulacorthum solani | reverse complement strand
AATAAACTCGTAAGTCTGAACTCAACGAGAGTCTATTGCGGTACTTATTTTTAATATTAAATAAATAAATAATCAATATTTCACTACTAGTTTCACAAGTAATTTCAATTAATTACAACAAATTTCAATTTTTCCGCCATTACGCTTTTTTTTCCGGGGACCCCCAATACCTACTCGCAGACCCCTAGGGGTCCGCGGACCCCCGGTTGAGAACCGCTGCTATGGATTATAGTTAGTGTCTTAGTGAATAATTTTTAATTATAAGATAGGTTATATGCCATATAATATTTGCTCATAGAAATTCAAAAATATACAATTTACAAAAAATGCATATTTACAGTTTGTAAAAAAAAAATTGTAAACGAAAATACCAAAACATGAAGCTTAAAAGCAAAACAAAATGTCTTGTAATCGCTTCTCGGTCTAACGGCTAAGATCAAGTGTACCTGTGAATAGTACAATAACATATAATATTATGTAAAAATGTAATACTCTTGTAAAGCTAATTGTAGTTTGATGTCTAATAAGAAAAAAAATTTCTTGAATACACTATTCAGACATGTTATACGGTAGTTTGAATCTAAAGTTAGCATATATTCATATTAAACTAAAAGTTAAAAAATCAAATGCCTATATAACATCTGATCTCTATAGTTAAAAGCACTTCAATCGTATATGAATGAGTGGTGAAGTGCCACAGTCAAGTTGTATCTGAAAAATGTATCTACACGCCTACACCCTTTCACTCACGTAAACTTATACTTACTCATCAGATGCTGATTGATTGTTGGTAAAAAAAAAACTTAACTGTCTCAAAACGATAATGATAATAAATTATAATGAATTGTATCAAATATTATGTTTTTTCATAGATGGTATGTTGTAACGTTGTGAAAACAACTCAATAAATTATATTTTAAAAAAAATGAGATGTCTTTAAAAACATGGTACAGAGTGGAACAGTGAAATGGGTGATTTTTGTATCTAAATATGTATAGTATAAAATTCTTTATGTGCAATATTGGCATCATTATGGTGACAGTCTCCATCACACACATTAATTTTAGGTATTATGTACTTAAAATAGGTCCTTTCCGCTGGTTGTCAATTTTTTGAGAGGGTGACGTGGGGGTCACTTAATCATAGACTGTCTTTTTATGATGACATTTAAAACTGAACAGTATTTTGATTATTGCTTATTATTACACAATTACCTTGCACGCATACCATGCATGTGGTATTAGGAGAAAATATCCAAAGAGAAAATATCCTACAATGATACCATTAAATGTAATGTATTTTTTCATAAATGTCGTGTTGTGTAAACACTTCAAATTGTGTTAAAAAAAAAATGAAATGTTTTCAAAAACACATTTTCTTACCGATGAAACGACGTCTGTTTTGTGATAAATAAGAACTACCTCGTAGATATAGGTACCTATATTATAATAGAACGATTTACACAACACTGCGAGAATAGACGTAATCAGCAATCGTCTTTCGGCGATCTCGTCTGCTAGTCGGGTTTTTTTTTTGTCGCATTTTTCTTATTTTTTCTTTCACTCAGACGCTACGCACAATATAGGCACAATAAAACAACACGACCCTGCTGCTACTAATACGTGTCCATCGGGAGGCGTATATGCGCGTTCCGGATTTTCCGTCTTCCACGATAAGTATTAAGTACACCTATTTGAACAAAGGATAATGGGTATGCGCTCGCGCTAATTTATTGAATATAGCGAGCCTTAATATATAGGTACGCTTATTATATCGCTAAAGTACGCGTATATTATATTATATTGTACAATATATAGGCGTGCGCCGACATTGCAATTTATAAGCAGTATATATATGTATAGGAACATTCCGACAGTCACTGCATGTGCATAATATTTTATAAAAAAAGAAACTATTCTCATACAATAATAATATATAGCTAGGTGCCTACTGTAATATAATATTATATTATAAAATCCTTTATGTACGATTCAATGGCATTTTTATGATGGGAGCACTCTTGGGGAAACCACACAAAATTTGTAGACGACGTTAATAATACGTATCTGTAATAATAGATATCTAAATAATAATAATAATAGGTATCTGCCAAGTGTCAATTTTTTTTTAGGAGTCACGATGGGGTCATTTGATCGTCAACGATGGTCTTTTTACGATTATGTTCAAAATTGTACAGAATCTTACTAATTGCTTATTATTGCTCAATTATTACCGCGAATGCATACCAAGTGCATGGTATTAGAATAAAATATTCAAGGGATTAAATATCCAGGGTTAAAACGACCAACAGATAGGATATGTATAGACATTTTTTTTTAAATTTAGAGAGGTCACTGTGCTGACTGCTGTACCTATAATAAGTTTCTATAGTGTTGACGTCATGAAGTCATTGATAATGTTATTGTAATGGATGAATTTGAACAATCAAATTTAAAATGTATAAAAAGATTAGAATTTTTCGGTCTGTCTACCATAGAATGATCGAACAGTTTTTTTAAATTATTGAAAACCAATTTATTATTTACGTTTAAAAATACAGATTTGTAATGTTTAATTACTATGGGTCCAATAATGTATTATCAAAAAATCGATCCCTAGTAGACAAAACTTATTTCAGAATTAAAATCCGACTTTCCTAACTTTTACGGTGTTATTCCACTTTTGGATTGATATCTATATTGACATCGAATCCCCTTAAATTGTAATTCAAATATATATCTTTGCATTCAAAAATCAATTCTGAGTGGAAATAACTTGTACTCCTAATATATATCCTTCTATACAACTAAATAATTCATTACTTAAGCGTAAAATAATTAGTCTAAATATTTTAAAAATTTAACAGTTTATAGAAAATAATGATACTATGCTTAATGAAAAATGTTTCAAGTCGCATTAATATATATATATATTTTTTGAATACAACAAAATAAATAACATCGTTATTTTTCATTTAAATATACAATTTTTTCAAAATTATAACTTAAATAAAAATAATTATGGATTAAAACTTTAAAAAACTAAAACTAAATTAAATAAACAATGTGTATACACTTGTGTAACAATTTAAAAGCTAAAATGGGTGGATTTCTTAAAAGCATTAGCAATATGCCAATATGTATATAGTAAATACAGTATTTTGATACATTTTAAATTTTGTATCATATTTTTTAGACCTTAAGAAAAAATAAACATTACTATAATTTAAAATATTTTTAATATTTATTTATATTTATTTTTATTAGTATTTAGAAGACAAATCTCGAAAAATTATTCAATCTATACATATAAAAAAATGTTAGTATTTATTTGTGCTACTTCCGTGCCTAGTTCAAAATACCCATTGTCTTGGAATATTTTTCGTCATTGATCCCACTCTCCATAATCGTGTTCACGCCACCGCTTGGGAGTATCAATCAAGTATGCATCAAAATGAAAATTGGATTTCACTTACTTTCGACATCATTTCGGTTTCAAAAAATTGTCAAACTCTAAAAAAAAATATTGTGAACTGTATATTATTTTTGATTGACAAACGCATACTCTCATCATCATTTTCGCTATCGATGTTTATCATATTATTTTATTGTTTCTACAATTATTCTTCTTTGTTGCAATGATAACAAAAAATTTTTATTCTTTACCATTTGAATTTTACAATCTCCCTTTCAGGAATTAAAATAACTATACACAAGACGTTTAAGTCATCATATGACTTGGGCCTGAAAAAATATGAACATTATTAGTGCAGATTTTATATTTTTCACATTTCACTGATGAAATGTATATGATTTTCCAATAAGAATATTTTTAAAGTTTAACCCCAAAGTCTTGAACTGTTTAGAATAATAATATTCCAAACTTATTTTTTTTTATTACCCATAATTCTGTTGTTAATTTACTAAAACTCTATGTACACCAAAGTCTTTGATTATACAATTTAATGATATAAATGCTATAACAAAATAGGCTCAATTTTATCATCTGAAAAATAAAAATGAAATTTTTATAGTGTATCTATAAAAAATTAAAATCAAAAATAACGTTATATTTTATAAGAATTATATATGGTTAAACTCCACCTAATAGAGTTTTAAAGAGTGGAATTGACATCCCTAAAATCTAGGATTTATTTATTTATTTATAAACGGGTTAAAATCTTTACAACAATTGAAAAAATAAGTAATAGTTTATTATTATGTGACAAAATATTTTACAACTACAATACTATACCTGCATCATACATAAACAACTACCATACATTATAAAAATAATAGGTACATCAAAATTAACAAAATTTGAAATGTAACAGTATACGAACAATAAATGATTATACATAATTGACATTAACAAAGCAAAAATCTAAATAAACATTGTGTTTGAAAATATGTCGTGACATAAAAAGGAAATCAACGTGATTAACAATTTTGTTTGCCATAAAACGAACTCTGGGAAAAAATGATGAGAAACTAAAGTTATTATTATGAAATGGGATGTAAAACAAATTTTTAACCCGTGCAAGGTTAAAGTATGATTATTAAAACTAAAACCAAACATTGAAATTAATTTAGAGGAACCTACTAATTACTATTTAATAAATCAAATCCGCCACTTTACTTCTTAATTCACATAAAGTCATCCGTGATTTTGTAATTTGAAAATTGTACGAGTTTCTGTTTTCAAATTATTTTTAGAATTGTATACTGTACATTTCCAACCTAATTTTTATAAATATCATAAATTGATGACCTGTAAACTACTGAGTCAATTTTTATGTTAATTTTAAGTGGGAATTATGATATTTTCAAAATTTAATCTTTTTGACAATTTTATTGTTTCTATAAATGAAAATCTAAAGTTTTAAAAGCGTTATCAATTATTTGTAAACGGATTCATGTCTAACAAGGAAGACATATTGCTTTCGTGTAAAATCCTTAAATATTTTGAAAATTTATCCTTCTGTAGCAATTGTCTCCAAACTTATCCAGCACATTATTATTATAAGTCGTGACACACTCAAGAATGTTTATTTGCTAAAAATAAGTACTTTAGATATTTAAGACAACGCAAACACATACGTTAATACGCAGATACCAGGACACACTCTTTGGGAAACACTGTTCTGTAGCTACACATATGCAGTTCTCGTTATATAGAATAATGAACATAATATTTTTTTGTTTGTTAAAAATGCAAAAATATGCAAAATGTACTTAACGAAGTTGTACCACCTGCATTTAACTACAGTTACCTGCATACAGTGCAGCAATGTGTGTAGTATAAAACCCCGATCGCATCTGAGGATACTTTTAAAACGCTTACCGGCAGTAGTTTCCGGTAGTACCTAATACATATTAATTTAACACTATACAATATATTATAATATCATCATAATGCTGTAACAATATCATATAGGTATTATAGTGTTGCATGTTTGCGTCGCGATCGGTATCACAACGATGCATTATCATCATCGTCTATCGACACCTGTGCAAGCGGTCAAAAAACTTGGAGCTGATGACAGCCGTGTCGGGCGTTTCTCCCACGGACGATGCACAGGCCAAAACTCCTCGCGAGACGTTTACGTATAACATATTATGCGTCTCTATAATATATTATACCTCAGGCCATTCCCGCGTTACGTATAACATAATCTATAGGAACAGAATAATAATACGATGGCCGTGTGTGCCCCGTATGCACATATTATTATAGCTTCATATAATAAAATATATAATAGTAGGTAATCAGTATCCGCTCCTAGCTGCTCCTAATGGCGAGACCGCTATTGTCTTTTGTAGAAAAAGTAGGTATACAGAGTCACGTCATCGGATCGCGTTTATTTATCGTACCTATGTATATACGCTTATATTATATTATAAATAAAAAAATAAATCTATAAATCGTACAAAGGACGGCTGCTAACGTCTTGTAGGTACCTATACATATATACACTTCAGCAGTAGCCGGTACCATAAAATATACGCGTGACCTGTACAAATAATGTATTTTCTAGATCGGAAGATTTCGTGATTGCATGATAACTTCGGATGCAGGTTATTATAATACTGCATATAAAAAACTATCTGCATAAACTACCTATTATAGTATTCAATATTGTATCTAATATCAATTAGATTTATCATACTAAGTTAAAACATTACATTTTTTAATAAAATCAATAATTGTAAATATAAATGAAAAATAAAAATATTGTTCACTATACATCATAGTCTTAGGAACTTATAGCACTAAAAAACATACAAATATTTGCATATTTTAGAATACCCTGAAAAAATATTATTTACTTTATATTATATAGTTATAAAAAAGTACATATCTAAAAGCAGGAACATTCATAATATGTACTATAATTTTTTTAGATAATTGATCAAACATGATTTCGTCAATTTTGCATAGTCTTGAATTTATTTATTTATCATCATGAAATGAAACAGCTCAATACAAATTTCATATAGTAATATTAATTCTAAAATACATAACACTATAAATTATAAAGTATGAATACAGTCACATGCATTTCATAAACGATGACTGGTTTAGTCCCCCAATATAGGAACGACAGATTTTGACTAACAGATGCCAACAGATGGCAAATGTTTTTTAAATTCTTTTGTTAAAGGCTCAATAGTATAGAAAAATTCACCTGCTTGAGATTTTGACAATAATACATTTCTGATTCAATGAAGTACAATCGATTATTGTAGTAGGTAGTGCATGCGTTTTTAAATATATTATATATTTAGTATAGTATACCTACTATCGCACATGTAGTTGAATACTTGAATACTGTATTCTACTTAAATTAAACATTTTATAATGTACCTACTTGATTGAATAATAAACTGCAGTTTATGAAAGAACAGAGTCAATAGTACAACGTGTTTTACTGATAAAAAGACATTTAACTACATTTTATGGCTGTATTCAATTTCATGCAGCGATTTTTTTGGTGATTATTCAAAATATGTTGTATGATGACTATTTAATTAACAATGCTAATAAAGATGTTGCTAATAGGTACGTTGTCAGATATCAATACTAAATATTTAAAATGATTTGCTCTTGACTTAATTCTATTTAATAATCATATTTTCGTATATTTTAATAGGTAAGTAAATTGTTTAAGCGTTGAAGTCTCCAAATTATTTGTAATTGTTATTTTTCAGTAGTTCAGTATAATGCATTCAGATTTCAGATGATACATATTAATTTTACATAAATTATTATTTAAAAATTAATTATTATTAAATAACTTGATATGTTATTATAAAATTGTGTTTTGAATAGCCGAATAGGTATTAGTATAAAGCGTTCAAAACAGTATACCTGATAATGATAAATAATATAGTCTACAAGTATATATAAATGAATAGTAATTAGTAAGTTCACTTAAAGCTGATAAATATTTTTAATTAGCATTGCACAGTGGCTTAAATTTAAACATATATTTAAGTACATTTATCATATAATTGTTATATATAGATACCAAGCCTGAAGTATTGAAGTATGTTTTTTTATGTTTATAGTATACTATTATATTCAATGTCGTATAGTGTTATTGTTTACTTTTACAGTTTTATAGGTACCTACATGTTATAACGTGTATTATTTATTTTAATTAGATAAAGTATTGCAATTTTACCATAACGCTTTATTGCCGAAGTTCGCATACGTATCTTATACAGAACCGTCATAGTTGCATATTGAGTTCAATAAGATGCATAGGTTTTCAGAGAATAAAACTATATACCTACTTAATGTTATAACACTCGAATAACATTACACAATTATCATGCCTAATTATTCTACGCACGCTTAAATTAAAATTTATCTTGACCCACATTTTTTATATTAGATGTATAAAGAACCTACAAGAAAGAAACGTTTGAATATTTTATATAAAAATTGCCGAGAACAACAATGATACTATTCTTGGAAAAGAATATACATAATTGTAACATTGAATTTGCAATAGTTACTATAATAATATATACACAACAAAATAAACTCATTCAAAACACTATCATTTGTTTTAACTTTTAACTTTTAAAACTACTATTAGTAGCAATAGTTAGGAATAATTCCATGTTTATACCTGCCTATAATATAGAAGTATACGACCGATAATCTACATGTATATTGATCTTGACTGTATAATATATAATATAATCGTTACATTTTTTAAATTTTTTTGACATAAGCGTATCGATGGTATACTATTGTTATTATTATTATTGAAATAGTGCACTATTGCAGGTATATTGGTTTCGGTAAATCCGCAGCAGCAGTGCCTATATGTCTATCCGCCTATAATATACAGTCCATTGAATGAAATGATTCGATCAACGTATAATAATGTAATATAATGAACAAGACGTAAATCGACCGTCGTCGATATTTATTATTTTAAAAGCGAGATTAACCACAACGCAAAACAAACAAACAGCCTAACTAAACGTGAAAACCTCTGCCGGCCGATGAAAACGTACAACGACGATAATATTCCTGTCACGTCCGTTGTTTTCCATCATCGTTTACCGTTCGGGTCGCTAAATATTTACGCTCTCCGCTGTGAACACAACTCGAATACTAAGCAAAAATATTATGCTACCGCGGTATACGCCTATTAATAATTATATTATACACAGTTGCAGGCCATGTAGGTGTGTACACCGGCCATAATATTATTAAGGTGTGAAATTTGCACCGAATTTGATTCGAGATTAAAAATAAAAAAAACATACAAACATAATTTGTCGGAGAATTATCAAATTTAAACTATATTATAATGTGTGTATAAGAAACACCCAATATTTGTGCATCGACGTTCATACCTATAATAATACAATAATTGCGTCTATAGTTAATATTTTACACTGATTTACTACCAAACGTGTCTGCGCCTTATCGATACTTTATGTTTTAAAACTTTAAACATTGAACGTTGCGCTCATCTCTAAACGCGATAAAAATATTCAAACAAATCATTCTGCAATTATTGGCTACCCATTAGAATCGTTTAGTAATGAGTTGTAAATTCGATGACAGTATAATAAAATTAGACATCGCCCGAGCAGTTGTACCTACCTCCTACACACCTATATTATATTATTAATACACCTACAATTATTGTAAAAAATGTGTTTTTATGGTTTTTGCAGTACACAATTTTCTGCTACGTCGAAAAATAAAACAAATAATATTATTGTATTATAATTCGTTATGTCCGTGTAAACCGTGTGTGTGTGTGATGTGCGTATTATTATTACGAATACTTACGCGGCGAGCTCAGATATTTACACCGCGCGCGCGTTGCACACATACCAGTACGTTATATCTGAACTCGAGGCACAAAACTCGAAGTGCATTGACCACCACTATAATATTATATTGTGTACTCTGCGGGTACGTATTATTATTATTATTATTATTATTATTATTATTACTATATGTGCTTGTGTTATAGGTACCTGCTGCATGTATACATTGCGCGACTGTTCTCTCCGCGGGGCAAACGCATCGGACACACACAAGACGTGTTTTATACAGGGCGATACACCAAGCATGCTCACCTCCCCCCCATGTCTACCTTTAATATTGAATATTTAAAATATTCAATATTCTGATCTGATTTTTGAAATTTATTTAAATACATGCTTGGACTTAGTTTTCAAATCTAAATTATTTTTTGAAAAGCAGTATTTTACGAACGACATGAACTTTTCATAATATTGAGATCCGACCTTTATTGTAAATTATTTAGTGGATGATTTTTTTGAAAATGTTGATGTACCTAACTCAACATTCAAACGATTAGCTTATGAGTTGTTAAAATTTTTAAACTATAATTACCTATAATAAATAATAGGTAGTCGTTAAAAATGGTTTTATAAAATTATAAAATATACTTAATTCTGAATCCAGTATTTATTGTACTTGACTCATTTTTACAAATTATTAATTATGATGGATTACTCTTAATTACTAAAATTTTCAAACTACCATAGTGCACATAGGGTCTCTCCGTATTTGCTAAACACATTATCTAGGAACTTTTATCCTTAGTAAATAAAATTTAATAATTCAAAAACTATTAATTTGAATTATGATTCTGAAACTTCAAAATCGTCAGAAAAATTATCCAATAATACATAATGTTTACAGTGAAAAAATGGGATTTTCATTTAAAAGCATACATTTGCATCTCCTCGGGATACTCCTTAAGTAGTACAAAACATCGTAAAAATTTGAAAATTTGGTATTCATATATATATATTTTTAAAAATTGAAAAAAGTCTTATGTCAAACTAAATAGTAAATTTGTAAATGAAAAAAGGGGGTGAGCATGCTCGGTGAATCACGCTGTATACAACAGTGGGTAGGCTGCTGCAGGTAAAAGATATAAGACTATGTTTATACTTGCCGACTGCTGGTCGTCTCCCCGCCAAGAACGAGAACGAGAATATGGTAACAATATAATGCCGACAGAAGTAGCAGGCCGGCCGCCGCCGCCGCAGTCGTCAGTATCTAACCGTCTTTCCGCGAGACCGGCGACCCGTGTACCGACGAGTCAGTTGTCGGGTAACTACCACACACACACGTTGCCTACCTAAGTCGATTGTCTCAGCATCGCCTACCCGACTGCCGGACCACCGATATCGCGGTCGACCACAGTGATCTTTACGATAATTTTTTTCTCTTCGCGAGACCTCGTCGTCATCGTCATCTCAGACGCTGTTTCCTGCACCGGACCACATGTCGCACTCGGACACCCAACAATGACAATGACATTACAATCGTGAAC
Source organism: Aulacorthum solani (assembly GCA_008528875.1). Classification (NCBI taxonomy): domain Eukaryota; kingdom Metazoa; phylum Arthropoda; class Insecta; order Hemiptera; family Aphididae; genus Aulacorthum; species Aulacorthum solani. The sequence goes on along the minus strand of PVMI01006958.1, from coordinate 3,207 downwards.
AGTATTTTAATACATCGACGAATTCGCGAGTACTCGATTCCTTGATTATTGACGTTACTTGACCACCTGTCTGTCTGTCTGCCCACCTGCCCGTCAACGGTGTCCGAAAGAATTTTCACAGCTCAACGTCCGACTGGGTACACCCCGAACGGCGTGGCTTTCCGACACATGTCTTGCGAAAATGACTAAACCGTGTTCGTCATCTTCTGCATATTCAAAGGTGAGTTTTTTTTTTCGTTTTCATTCTAAAACACTGCCGACATTTGGTTGACTTTGGGGGTGTTTAGTATATTCTAAAGACGTTTATTTCACAACGGCCTAATAATAAATTATAACAATATAGTTATGTGCGTGCACCGGGTGATTTCGTACGACAGTAGCATAATGTCGAATACTGAGTACCTATAGTATTATATCTCTATACAATTCACCTTGCAAACAGCAGGGGTGTACTTGAGGACTTGGAGTGCATCCTGAATCCTAGGCTAAGCTAGCCACCTCATATGATAACACTCATAACCACCAAGTATTATATTTAGTGGTGCGAAACATATGATCACCTGCCCATTCCACTCTTTCAGTGGAATTTGTAATAAAAGTAACCGATAACTGATAACTAAATACAATCCAACCATGATTACCATTGGTTACTTTATTGACAGTTAAAATTATATATATTTTATTATATATTATGATATATTATATATATATTGCGCTTAGTTAATAGTTAAGAAACCCCTTAATACATTGTTAGAGCACTGCACCATAAATTGTATACTCAAACCATTCCTGCCTAGATATCAAAATATTATAGTCTCATTATTAGTTTTTCATAATAATGATGTAATAATATATACGTACTTACTCCTTTAATAAGTTATAAATATGAATACAAAATACATAGAAAATGATTCTCTTGATAACCAACACTCATTATTTAGAATTACTATAGTACCTGTTGACTTTTTTTGAGAATTTAATTTGCATGTAATCATAATAAGTAGGTAATACATATTTTCTTAATTTGTTTTCATCAATAATATAATGTTTGATGGTTGATCTATTATAAATCAACTCTTGAATTTTAAACGACAACATTTATTTCTAGTTGTATGTAGTTTGAATAAATCTAGACTTTTCTAAAGATGTTTATGTTTAATATAAAAGTTATACGAATATTTAGGATACGTAAGGATTTGGATGAGCATGTTCCTTGCGAAGTTTCTCGGTTCTACAATAGTTATATAACTCCCTTAATTTACGATTTGCGTCGATGGACCTGTATACCATAAAAATCAACAATAGATCATTTTGAAATGATATATTATAAATATTATAGTTTCAACTATAATTGACGATTTTAATAGGTTTCGTTCGTAGTCGAAACTATTATAGTATTATTATTTATTATATTAATAAATGTATTCCAGATACGGTCGCAAACACAGTATTAAACAATTATCGCTGGCCTGGCTTGTTTATTATCTTTTACCATAGGTACCTACTAAAACTGTTTAAAAAAACCTATAAGCTCGATACGAGTACGATCTTCTTAGCTATATAATAATATAACATTGTTGGAATATGAAATGTATGTAGTCCAACAATTGTTTACTATTGATTATAAGTCATAACTTGAACATTTTTATACTTAAGGTTGGTTAGCTGCGCAGGTCTCCGCTATATTTACATTTAAAGTAGGTAACCTAATTTTTAATTATTTGGTTATTTCCATTTATTGGAAGACTAGAAATGGTATATTATGCTTTTCTCACATTATCATATCAACCTATATATGTATATTTATTATTTTTTTTTTTTTGCTTCCCAAATGACAAATCAGTTTTGTTGTTTCAGATAGGTACCAACTGAAATATTTTCTTCATATTGTATGCTATGTTATAATATTTACCTATTGAACACATTTAAACTAAACTACTGAAACTAACCAATTTAACCAAAGTCATAAATATAAATAAATTATCACTATGTTTGTGCCTAAATATACTTAATTATAGTCAATAAATAATATTATATCATACAAATGTATACTAATTGATAGATACTAATTTGAAAAAATCTTGAAAACTGTTTATTATTATTTAAAAAAGAGCAATGACAAAACAGAAGGTCATTTTAGGTTACAATTCTTAATAAAAGGTCAAACATAGTAGCACAAAGCAGCTTACAATAATAATTAACGTAATTTTATAATTCCTGGGAAACAACTACTGTTCTCATGGTTTCTTGGAAACTTGTATGTCTTTGGTTTGAAAACAGAGGTAAGTACCTTCCTAATTCGAGTCATGCATTTTTGTTAATACAATATTATTATAATTTTTCAGTGTTAAATGAGATTTTTTTAATAATAAGGTATATTTATTATTTACGGTATAGTTAATAATTTAGACATTATTAGAATATACTATGAAAATGTGGATACCTATTAATTTTTAAACAAAATATTAAAACCACGTCAGTCGCCTTGTCGTAAACTTAATGATTAACACATTGTTTTATATGGAGATATAATTTCGTAATCTGGTAATTTAAATTTCGTATTACCGACAAAAACTAGAAATTATAATAATATTTTAATAGTGTTGCTTAACTATTTTTTTAAGCTTTTGCAGCAAATCGTTTTAAGATTTGAAAATATAATAATAGTACAGCCACAAAACACACACATTTAAGTAAGCCTTGAAAGTAGCTTTTTAATTTTAAAAGTACCTACGAAAACATATTTAGTCATAGTAGAACTGCTAGTATGAACATGTTAATATAACGATATTTGTCAATAACAAATAAGTTACAAATGCATTGCAGGTTTACTATATAGTCCATATTATGATACACAATACATTCTATTATCCATTTTACATATAGGTAAACATATCGTTGGTATTCAACATTTTGAATATTTTTTGTGGGTCTGAAGTTTTTTTCTGTTGTAACAGAATTTGATAAAAATACATATTATAATATCGTTAGATCGCAGATACCTATCCGTAAGTACCTACCGAAGTACCTATAACCTGTATGGCTATGTTAGTCCTCCTCGTATACTGTCGGATAGGGAAATAATAACATGAAAAACCACGTACAAACATAACGATAATAGTTGATATAATACAACATACACTATTATTATAGTAACAAAACTTTGCAACTATCATAAAATAAATATATACATATAAATAAATATAT
>PVMI01006955.1:11709-35217 GCA_008528875.1 Aulacorthum solani | reverse complement strand
TATTCTTTTAATATTGAAAAAAAATTCAGTTTAATTTTTTTTTATTAATTTGGTTTTAAATATATTTAATTTAATTAATTTTACAATAACAATCAATAACTATATATATATTGTTCAATGTGTGTGGGTGTCATTTTAGTGCGCCGGTTTGTAAGAATATTTTTGTAAATGCTGAAGAACCGTTCGACATCAACCGAATAAATCATTTAGTGAACATTGTATTTATCAAAGTGCTGATGTACGTGAAATATGTTCATTATATGCCGATATTACAAAAATATTCTCAAATATTCTCTTACGTGTTAAGTATTCTATAACCCCTAAAATATGCTTTTTTATGCAAAATAAATTTTTTCTTGTGAATTCTTTGTTTCACGAATCGTAAAGATATCTCACTCCCATTTAACTGCATAGACTAGAAACAAATATGTAAAATCATAAAAATCTGACCTCTAGTTATAACTAAACATAGGTAATAAATGTATTAGAGTCGTCAGTTTTTTTTTTATTATTGAAACAATTTAGATTGGTTACTACTCATTTATTTTTTTTATACATAATAAAGATTTTTAAATGTTTGTTCCCTATGCATTGTTTTATTGCTTAGTTTTGTTAGGTAATGAACAAAAAGTCATAATTTATAGCCATAACACACAATGTTTATATGGAAGATTTTACATTTTAAAATTCTGAACAGAGAATCAATAAATACATTTTATTGATTTTTACAATTACCTATGAATGTTTTTTTGTCTGTCATCACATTTTGGAACCAGCAAAAATGCTTTGTTTTTCAACTCTGGAGGTGGTCTCTGGAAGCTAATTAGATCTAGTTGGTACTTTGGGGAGTAAAAAGTAAAAATTCCTAGAATTTTTCAAAATAAACTTTAAAAAAAAATTAAGGAAAACGGGAACTTCAACGAAAAATCAGTAAGTATTTGAAAAAATCGGATTTGTTTTTTTGCTGTGTCGAATAGCTTGAAAATTTAATACTAGATCCCTAATTCCCCAAGTTGTTATCATAGCTATTTATATAATATAAAAGATATAGACACATTTTTTTTCATAATCATTTGAGGTTTTTAACAAAATTTGTCAAAATCAAGGAAAAAAAATTGAAATAATTTTATAGTTAAAAAATTATAAAATGTTCAACTTTTATTACTCATGATTTGAGATTTACTACAGATTTCTCATAGATATTTCATAGTGCAACCAAAATTCCTAAAAAATATTATATTTTTACTGTTTTTTTTTTTTGTAAATATTTAATGATTAAATTTGGACAATATTGGATATTTAAACGAAGAATAACGATTTTTTTTATTTTTTTGTCATTTAAAAATATTATTCTTAGGCAGGTACTTGAAACTTTTCATGCTTGTTATTATATTTTATACTCACAAATATAAGCAATTACATTTTCAAAATATCAAAATATTCAGATGAATTTTAAGCTTAGCTATAGTAGGTATATTCTACAGTGTAATAAATAACGCCTCCCATTTTACTTACCTACTAATAATAAAATTGATAACTATAATACCTACATTAAAAGCAATAAGAATATATCATAAAATACATTTAGGTACCCATATAAGCTGAGTTCTGAAGGTCCATTTTAGTTCAGAATCGTTTTTTGATTTCGAATTTATTATTAAATTCAAATTTACGATTTACCTCTACTGTGAGGTCATCTCTCGAGTTTGTGTTTTCAATCGTATTGTTCTATTACTGTAACAGATTGCCTAAAAAAAAAATTATCTTAAAAAAAAATATTTCATATAAGGTAAAAACAGTGACTTATACTCAACGACGAAGCACACCATATAGACAACTACAGCTGCAGTGTACAGCAGAGCGCTTTACTTCCTCTTTTTTTTATAGGAACATTTTTGTATTAAATTTGATACTGAAGTACCAAAGTAAGTATTATACGATATATGCTGTAATTAAAAATAAAAATTATTTTTTTAATTATAACAATCTTTACAAGTGTAACTTACTAAATCTACACAAAAAAGGTTATTTACATGTCAACGACATCATAATGTACCTATACAATACATAATATAGTACTCTTCTCTAGATATACTGAACAATATATTAATTTTATGATAATATACATACATACTAATAGTAATAGGTATGACGTATACCTAGTATAATAATAATCATGGGTAGGTATAGGTGAAAAGGTAACGACTCATATAATAAAAATAAGATTATTGTATAGTTGTAATTTAAAATCACTATTATTATTGGTTATTGTATAAGTATGTACATCAGTGAAACATAACTTGAGGTTATTAAGGAGTGATAAATCATAATAATTATTAATAATTAAAACATAACCTCATCTTCCTTATTATGTACCTAGGTAGTAGATAATATGTCCAATGTCCATAACCCACATGGCCATATTGGATATTTTTACAATTAAAAATTATAAAGGTATACATATAAGGAAAAAATTGTTATTTGACATATAGCGTGGAATGTGGATGTAGAATGGGTACTTCTCGTCGGTACTGGACGGACGACATTTTATACCAGAAACGTGTGAACGTGTATATGATAAATCGTTACCAACGTTAAAAAAAAGCGATTCCGTATTGCTTCCGTTGCAGGATTTACCAAATAATGACTTTTAGTATTTCGTAATAACGATTATACTTTTTTAGCAATAAGCTTTGGTCGCTATTATACCTATGTATTTTATATTTTTCTACTAAAATAAAGCCATTGAATGTATCTTATTATGTATTATTATTTTATAATATTGACCATCACAGTAGGTACAGTCTACAAAGCATGTTCGATCCAACATGATAAGTAGATACCTACCACATTGTGTGACCAGTACTATAATATATTATACTGTGTTTGTGTACAATATAGGTACCATAAAATTATTTTTAATGTATTCATAATAGGTACCTACGTTAAACATCGAATTTAGTTTTTTTGATTCGACGATATTTTATGAGTGTACCTAGTCATAACTCATAATAATTAATAACCATGCAATATTACATTAATAATTCGATGTGAAAATTGACTCGTTTCTGAGCTTTGCACTAAATAGCTCTGACGGGTATAAGTAAGCTGTAAATATATATTCATCCTTTTAGTCACACACGAAGTCATCTTACCTTCATAATTTATGGAATTAAAACTTCTGTGTTTTTACTTTTTTCTACGGCCATGTGTAATCATGCATATAATCACAGTAATTAATTTAACGAATTGTTATGCAATTTGAATTCGCAGAAGATAACCTTCACTCCCGGCGGCTAATATAATATTTAAAATTTTTTATTAACACAACGTTATAAAATATAATAGAACTTGTACCGGTATCCCGACATACCTTATACTAGATCCCAGCTACTATATATAGATAGCTAATAAGCAATAAAATAAAACTAATAAAATAACAAGTAAAAGCCTATATTATACAGTTGGTCTTATACCTACACGCGTATAGTCGTGTCTCGTATCGCACTAACGAAATCTAATAAAATATATTTTAAAACATCATCCCAGTACCTAGGTATAAGCTATATACATAACGTATGATTAACACGAGTTTTATGATTTGTGAAAATAAATGTATTTCAAAAATATCGTCATGAATAATATACATAGGTAATGTCCGTTTAACTGCGACAAGATCACAACTCTCACCATTACATAATACTTTATAGTTGTGTAAATAAATAATTTTTTATACAATCATGAAAATATGTTTTTTCTGTTATTATAATATCTACTAGAAAAAAATCGTTTAAACAAATCCAGGATATTAAGTAGCAGATGTTGTACAGCTGTACAGGATTATTCAAAACCAATCGTCCGACGCTCTGAACCTGGCTCCCGAGGACTCACCTGATACATCTTACGACATACGTCTTAATATATTGTGAATACTTCTTTTGACGATATTACGTTGAAGATACACTATGGTGTAGTACCACCATTACCGTCAACCAGAGTGGAAATATCACTGCGGATATGCATATGGAATGAATTCTAGTTCCTACTGTAGATGATGTTCATGTGACCAAGTGAAGCCACACCAAACATTTATAGGTGCTTACCGTTAAATACAACTGGAATATTGTAAATTTGATGATTTATTTAATGAACCATACACGTTTAACTTAAGACCTAACAACTAAAAAAATAAAACCAGAAATGCCTTATTTGAAATAAGACGAATCATTTTGAATAACCCTGTATAACTATATAGTGAATATATCCCTGGCGTGGTTGGGCGTTATATAGCTGAGTAAAAGTCAATTTAATAAAATTACATTTGTTGATTGTGTGTTATTGTATTTGAGCAATTATTATACCAGCAATTTATTGTATCGTCTATCGACGGCACTCATTTATTTTAAGCAAACAAAAAAAAATCACTATCATAAATGGCCGTTGTAATTAATTTTTAATCCACCAAACGACGCAGGAGTCAGTTTTAGATGCCAATACATAAACTATTCAGCTGAGAGGCCGTCACACTGGTGGGCATAATATATAATATAATACCTGTACCGAGTTAATAAAATATTATAATACCTACATCATAAGTCTTCAAACTATCATCGAGACTGAAATTAATGTGAATTTGATTGGCAATAAAGAAGACCATAAACAACTACCTACCTATACTCTATAATACAATAATATATATATGTATATGCACAAAGATAATAAACATAAAGGCTAAATGGCTAATTATCATACAAATAATGCAGCTGCAATAACTCTACAATATTATAGTGTTTTATTCAATAAAAACATGTTGATTAACTCATTACAGAACGGAACATACAGCGAATGCCGTTTATCCGGTTAAATGTGGCAGTAAACCATATATATATTTAAGACAATACTGTACCTATAGTGATGATTATATACTACACCTATATGCCACATTATGTATATACATACATAATTGTATGAGGCAAATAAGTGATGGACGGATTCGAACGTCAATGTAAATTATTATTGTGGCTGTAAGTACCTATGTATATATATATATATTTATAAATTAACTACAGCAGTAGGTAAAAGGCGTATATGGATGCTGTGCAATAATAAATCAATTTTTAAATAATACGTCTTTATTATCATCGTTAGGATTATTATATCCATTGTACCAGAAATAAAATGAATGCCTATACCAACCTACCTATCCTTAACGCCGTTGGTCGTAGATACTTTATCATGTCAACTGTTGAAGTATATATTATAATACCTGCATTAATAAATTATTGTTAACAGAAATGTAGGCAGGCCAACTTATAATAATGATATATATTATATTATTATAATTTATATTTTATTGTACACGTCATGTGTGTTTTTTTACACTTAAAATTATAATATAATATAAAAGGTATTGTGGAGCAGCACATTATATATTATTATGTTATTAACATTATTCAAACTTGAAATAAAATAAAGTTACAACAATAATATTATATGAAAACTGACATCGCACAAAATACATTTATCAACTTGTCGGCATCGGTGATTTTTAAATGAAGGCCCATCATCGTTAGTCCGGAAATTAAACCGGACAACGCAGTGACCAGAACCTAACAATTTCGACTGCACAGTCATTCCATTCTGTTAATAATTCGTATTTTGTTTGGCTGTTTCATAGAAATAATTTTGACGGCCACATGAGACCCATATAATAAATATCAAATATCAACTAAATCAGATGTTTTCGGTAGGTATGTGTCGGCAGGAATTAAAACAAAAACCAAAAATATTAATTTAATAAGTACTCTAGTAGAAAATGTATATGATAAGTTACTTAATGCTTTTTGTTTTGATTCGTTATTTATACTGGCTTTATATAATTATAAATATAATTATATGTGTAATCTAACCCTTTGTGGTCTATATAAAATAATGATAATATAAGGTACAAATTACGATTAATGTAAAAACTAAATTATATTAATAATTAAATATATGTACATATTACGTACATTGGACGATATTATTATAACTTAGAAATAGAATAACATCAATAATATCATAGTTAAGCTATTTTTTTTATAAAAATATGTTTAGATTAAAATATTGTGTAGTTACTAGTATAACGTAATACATATTTTATTAATAAATATTTAACTTTATTGTCGTATCAACATAGAACGTTCACATTATGTTGTAGGCTAACGTCATAATAATATAATATGACCTATACGGCTATACGATGTACCAGTAACAGCGAATCCAGTTCTATACAAAGTGATTCACTAAACAACTTACTCTTTAGTCCTATTTTTTCATTTTATCACAAATGTATATAAACTAAGATTTTTAGAATATTTTTAGTATACTTAAGACTTAAGAGAACGCCGTACCCGCATTCGTTGTCACCATCTTATATAACTACGACATATCAAATTGTTGTTAATCAGTTTCAATAGTATGCTGTTAGTTTTAATATTAGAGTGAATTGACTATCGTCAAACTTTTAGGTAATAACATTATCTGTTCTTTCTTTATTTACGATATTTCAATTCTTAAGTGAATTATGAATAGGTATGTGTAATATTATTGTTTGAAAATTCTCATAAATTACTCTAATATCAAAACTATAAAAGCACACTATTGAAATTAGCAAACGAAAATGTGATAATATGTCTTACGTGTGCAACATATGATTTGGGTAAGACGTCATCTTAAGGACAATATTTTAAATTATTTGGATTTGTATACCATCAAACTATCAAAGGAATGTCATGTGGCGATATATACTTTTTTTTTCAAATGAGAACCTACATTTTTTACTGTACATTTTTTTGAAAATGTTTATGTATCAGGTTTTTAAAATCAAATTTTATCAAGTTGTTGCTGAATAAGCAACTCAAATGTATTATGCTAAGGATAATAGTCATTAGTCATTGAAAATGGTTTAAAAAAAATATAAAACGCAGGTAATGTGTATTGAATCTAGTATTAATTATACTCGGACAATGTTTACAAATTATAAAATGTTGATGGATTAACATTATTTACTACATCAATTTAATAGCCTTCATATCTCTTGAGGATACAAAGTCATATAACCCAAAAGCTATAAGTTTGAATTTCGATTTAGACACAGGAAAAATTTTGAAAAATATCCCATATAGGTAGGTACCTACTTACCTATATGTAAGTAGGTATAGCGAAAAATGATGATTCTCATTAAAAACAATACGTTTTGTACATTCCTTAAGTCGTATGAAAAATCAAAGTATCTGAAAATACGGTCTTTGAGTATATACACTAAACCCTTTCATCAATCAGAACTCGAATAAATTGGTTATAATATTAAAAAAGAACGAGGAAGGCAAGCATGGTCAGTGACCTGCCCGGTATACTGACTGTGCTATGTATACCACACCCAAAATATCCTGGGTTCTATATTGCAAAACTATAATGATAATTAATATAAATTTAGTAATGTGACTAATTATTATTATTGTTGCTGGTGTCGCCGGCGCCGCATATGAGACATCGATAAATATAGTAAGTGTATTATAATTTATAAATACAGAATATCATATAGATGCCCATATATCACCGTGTGTAATATGTATAATGTATATAATATGTATGATCCACCTACATCTAAAAATTGTGTACACAGAATATCCCATCGTACATCCCATCCTATATCCTATCTATATAGGTGCATTATTTAAAGACACGCGTCACGCAACGCGCATACCATATGCGCACACACACTCACGTTCACAAAGCCGCACGGACACAAAGAGATGAAACATCCTCTGTGTTAGAGAAATATTCGATATTGCATATTATCGAGGATGTATAATTATTCAAATCAGGTTATGTGCGCTGCAGGGGCGGACTGTACCGAATGACGGGAGAGCAAATCTTCCCATCTGAGCCGTCTGATAGTTCGGTATAATTTATACGATTTTAAAACAAAATTTTAATACACGCACATGCATGTTCAGTAGGTACACCTAATGTTTATCCACCGTCAAGGCTGCCGGGCAGATGGACTATTTTTTTTTCACTCTTTGAGTTAATGTGTAAAAGAGAAAGTCAAGTTAAAAGTTACCCCATTATTGTTTTTCAACTTAAAAAATAATGTTAATGGATTAACATCTAATAACTAGATAAAAAATTATTTTTCAAACAACTTTTATTAAATTTAACATTTTTTAAATAACCGGCAACAAGAATAGCATAAACATAAACTCAGAGCTATCTGCTTGCGAAGGTGGTCTATGTGTGTTATGAGGGAAGTTGAGTCTCCAGAAAATTTTTCTACTCACCTATCAAAGATGGTCATGTAGAGTTGAATCCACCAGTTATTTTTGAACCATAAAAATGTTGTAGGTACTTTGTTATTTTTAAATACAAATTTTACATAAGAAGAATGATATTATTATAGTTCAATAATCAGGAAAAGTTATTTCTATAATACCCATCTTTTATATGCATATCAATTGAAATGTTTTTAGCAAAAAACAATTATTTTTTTAAAGAAGTCTTACAAATATCAATCCTCTTCAAATGATAAATATAGGTTCTTTTCATTTCCATTATTGTTTTCAATCAACTGCAGAAAATGTGTTTTGCTATTTTATTATTTGATTTATACATTAGTAATAGTATATTATACATATATTATAATATAGATTTAGGTTTGAATAGGAGGGAAATGCCAGCCATTGTAAAATAAGTTACAACAATTTTATCCAAAATTTAATTTATTTGTTATTTCACCTACCACTTTTGCATAAGATAATAACTTGAACTTTAATACCGAATAAAATGTATTGTTTTTATTGTTTAATTTAATGTTAAAATAGTAATTTATTTAATTCAATATAAATCCCAAAACAAAGTAACGAGTTAACGTTTTAAGTTAATTAAAATTTTTAACTGGTTAATGTCAAGCCTTGTATTTTGTATAACCGTGGTAAAATTTGTGTTGCAAAGAGTTCCATGTACGTTTTATTTTATTGCCAACTAATTATAAATACAATTATGTTAGCTAATTGGTGTTTTTTAAAGAGTGCCTGTCGTAAAGTTTTTGATATACGAAAAATAAAAAATATAATAGTTTTTTCCCCAAAGGCCATATTATATTTTCCAAAATGTTTAAAGTGGCTTTAGAAACGATGTGTTATCTTTAATAATCAAATACAGTAGCCTTCTTTAAAATAGCTGGTGTTGTACTTACCATAATAAATAAAGTGTTAGGACTTATCTAGATAAACTATAGTTCTTATAGGTACTATAGCTACGAGCTATTAATTGAGGAGTACGCTATTATAATTTATAAGAGATTTTTTATAGCATTTCAATTTTGCTAATACGATGTAAAAAAGTTGTTTTTTATTTTTAAAACTTGAAATGTTGTCTGGAGTAATCTAACATATATTTGAAATCGATTTTAGTATAAAAATTAATATATGTCAGTTTTTACCCAATTTACTGGTTGACTTATTTCGACAACTTTCCACATTAAAAAACAAATAAGTACCAACCATACAAATGTGTATAATCAAAATTAGTATCAATAATATACCTACCTAGTAATTTAACCCGCAATGTTACATTTTTGGCCTCTGACCTGCTTGACCCACGATGCTTATAATCTCGGTTGTATAAAATTATTTTTTTAAAATCGGAATCCTGGTTGTTCATGCAGGTTCAAGTGTTCATGTGTATTTTATACACTTATGCCTTCTTACGCGTAAAACTCGTATTGAAGCTGCAATTATATGTGTAATCTGATTTATTATCATAGTGTTTTGTGTTTACATTTAGCAAAATACAAACTGTTATTTCACAAACATGTTGTAATAAATACAGTAGTTGTTATTACAATAAAAATTACAATTTATTACAATATTTAGTATGTATTATAATGATGTCGTGTTAATTATAACCGATCGGTTTGTAATATATTATCTAGTATAAGCCCAAATAGGTATCTTCTATAGCCTATGGGTAGGTACCTCAAAATGTATAGCCACCAATATGCCTACCTCCTCTTATACTTTGGCTGTTCCTGTATAATTATATGTTGTCTACGTCTTCTATTACTTAATAGTTAAATTCTTTTATAATAATGCAGTTAAGTATTTAATTAATTATTATCTAATTTGTTATTTAAACTCAATTATTTTAACTACTTACACTATCAGTTGTGACTTGATAGTTACCTACTCACTACTTTTTTAGGCAGATACATTAAAAATTAAGTGTCTATTACAGAAAGTAGATAATAATTATGAATTTTGAAATATATTCATTCATCCCCACGGATGTACATAAGAGATTATGAAAAATATTATTATATTATTACGAAAAAAATTAAATACCTTTATTCTTAGGAGAAAACACAAGAGTTCCAATAATACATATTTTTATCTAGCTATTTAGGCACCTACTATTATGTTATTACTATAAATAGCCAATAGGTAAGGTACACTGAAGTACAATAATAGTTAATAACTATAAGGCATTAGCTCTCAAGTACCTTCACACTACCTTCGTCATTCATGGTTAACCTACGGTAATCTTAAAGACGTGTATTTGTTATTATGTAATAAATAGTTCAGACCTATCAAATTCGATGGAATCGATCCAATTTTTTTATTCTAGTGAAACTATTTCGTGATTTTTAAAATATCTAATGCATCAATATATACATGTATTTTTTATTGTGATTGAGAGAGGGACCACTTTTTAGATTAGTGTAAAAGTTATAAAACGCCATAATATAATTAGTGTTTAAACGAGTTCTCAGATAGTACTATATATGGATTGATAATTTGCCCAAAAAAAACCTAAATATGTATATTAAAAAACAGAGTAAATAAAAACGAAAAACTCTTATTGCAGGATAAAAATATGTCGTTGTAAATACTTTTTAAAACATTATTTTTTTATTATATAACTGCATTTGTAATTAAAATATGATTTTGATGATTAGTCGTTAATTTAATATAGCAAAAAAACAATAACTTGCTTTTAAAATATGAAGTAAGACGAGTGTGCAACCTCTAACAGTTGTTATAAGGTACTGTTATTAGTTATATCATTTTCATAGAAAGTACCTATTAGATACTGATAGACATAATATTATGTATTAAATCATTTACCTAAAAAAAACCGTTTGGGTACTTTATACTATAATGGCTATAAAATGTCAGTAGTAAACTTATAATATTTTCAGATTTAAATAATTTAAATAATTCTGATTTGATAAAAATAGCTCAATCTTCTTGTAATGCAGTATCTGTCTTTTTACTTATTACTTCAAAAAGTTTAGAAAACGGGATTATTTATGAGTTTATTCACAACTCCGAAAACAAAGATAAATAATTTTTAAAAAGTTGTACCGATTTCACTATTTCCAAATGTTATGTACTTAATATTATATACATATATATTACTTAGATAATATTATATTATTTAATTACCGGTGTCCCTAAATAGATTTTTTGTACTAAATCGTAACCAAAGTGTAACAATGATATCAATAGTAAAATGTAGGCGTATAATCATTTTTTATTCATCTGTAGTATTTTCATAAACTATGTCATAAAACGCAGTGGCTGGTGCCTTTTTATAACCAATTAAAATTTAAACTCGATTGACATCGTACCTTTTGATCTTATTTGGAAATAGTTACTATCGGGTATAAGTTAGCTACTGTTTTACTGTTCAAATTAAATTGCATAAGTTATATACTAATATTTATATTGACTTGATTGTCTGTATAGGTAGGTACCTACTTAATGTATTTACTTACAATAGTTGAGTACTATTAAAATGTGTTGCACGTGAAAATATAGTATAAGCAGTAAAGTGAATAGGTATTAATCGTCTAAACTCTGTTAAATTTAGAATTAGTTTAAGCCTTTGCGTATTATGACGTGATAATCTGATGTTATTCGAGAGATTAATATAATATTATAAAATGCATTATATCATAATAGATACCTATATAAATTATAAAACACACCCACTTTTCTTGATTCACATTATATATAAAAACAATCTGTTGTTTTTTTTTCTCTGGATTACAACAAAACGTCGTTATTCCGTGATACATTATTAACTTAAACGTCACTTCAACAGTGTACCAAACTAAGATAAAAATATTTTTATTCTGCTATTTTGAATTTAACGAATTCCCCGCCATCGGGAGGACTCTTCACTTTATTTGCTTTTTCTTGTTATCTTATTATAATAGCAGTTGAGCTAATATATGTTAACCTATTGCATACGTATAAAGAAAAATAAATATTCAAGTATTAACGTTATTAATTATTATAGGTACCTACATAGAGGTATAATATGACATAAATATACAATTGATATAATACTAATATGAACTCTAATTTTACTTATTTTAAATTTACGGGGCACAAAATATGTTGAAGTATATACCTACTAAGTTTTTTTCTCATAGGTATATGACAAAATCAAAAAATGTATAACATTATCGATTGCGCTGTTGGAATTTCAAGATAACGCACGTGTAGTATTAAGCTTAGATCATAAAACAAATTATAATAAATTATCTAAGATGCTGAGACAGGAACACCTACGAATCTGTGGCCCTGGTGTATTGATTTATGCAATGGGCGGAACGAATTACACATCCGTAGAGTGTATAAGGTAAGCGTTTAACCGATCTAATTGATGCGTGCTGATGTTATCAATATTTATGACAGTGAGCTGGTCTTCGACGTGCATTTTTTTCGGTCATTAGACCATTTAAGAATTAAATAATACACATCATTGACGTTATACCATCATACATCGTGTATTATGAGTAACTGTCCTTCGCATCGAAACATATTAGAAGGTAAATAGTTGAGTGATTTTTTTTTAATTTGTAACATTAACACTTATGATTTAACACTTGATTATTCCCAAGTATGACTTCTTCGGATGTTTTATCGCATAATTTAAAAATCAAATAAAGGCCACATTAAAATTGTTCATCGTGACATCCTTGAACTTTTTTAAAAAAAATACCGATACTTATTTATTTTAAATAATATGCATCATATTAAAAATGTATAGGTATGGTAACTAATCTATATGGATGGTACCTAAGTAATAGGTATTGAAATTTTTGAAATAAATTAAAATTATACTTATCGATGATGGGTTTATTGTATCATTTATTTATTATACATTTGTACCTATATAGGTTAGGTTAAAATAGATTGCACAAGATTTCTAAATAAAAATGCAATATAGTCTTACGAAAAATTGAATGTAACTATGATCATCAACATCGTCTAAGTGTATCTCTATATAGGTATTCGTTACGTAAGATGATTTTGGATTATTCGTGTTAATTAAAAATCGAGGTTTAGATGTTTCTAGAGCAGACGTTTTCGTGATTCGCACGCCGATTGCTGATAACGTATTATACCTATGTAGAGTGTCTATAAAAGCGAATATCAATAATGTTCGTTATTGAATTTATTTTATAATATAGTTACATGCGTATAGGTATATCAAAAAAATGTTTTATTATGGATCGGCAATTTCAGATGGTCACGGATTAAATATTATATATATGCGCCATCATCAAGTGCTGAAGTGTCTATACCTAAATAATATATTATTATACACCATCGTCGAGTGCCCATCTAAATATTATGTACGTATACTGGGTGATTTGTTTAACGATGAATTCTAGACACATCAAAAAGTATCGACGTTTTTTGAGGTCTTCGCAAAACAATATATTTTTTAAAAATAAAGTGGATTAATGGACTAACATTTGAGGGGTAGGTACCCCTAAAATTCCACCCTACTCCTCGCTCTTCTATACTTTAAATATAGATAGATAATTGCAATAGTTATGTCTGATATGAGTTAACTAATTAACTACCTATAAATATTTATACGTTCAAAATTGTATTTTATGTACCGAAATATTATTCCTATATTCTTATTTCCTATATTCTGCCTCAGATAATAAAATAAAAACCGCATAAGTCATCCAAAAAAATTAAATAAAAAAATTATAACCACCTGTAAAACACGGTGAACGTACTGTTTTATAATTCAGATTATGTAAGAACATTCGGAACGGTTCCGAAAATGTATTAATACTTTTTGAGATGGCAGTTGGTGTTTACCGTCAAAATAATCACCCTGTATATTATATAAATAATATTACATATTATTATACATTGTACGATTTATGTACTAAAATATATTGAACTAGAGCGCTAGGACTATTTCCATAATCCCATTCCTTTCGTTCACAAGCTTTCTTATCGTTTTCTTTTGCGCGTGTTAGTATAATATTCAAGACGTTCTAGTGTGTGTACCTACTTCTATATACGTTTCCGTAACGTTAGCATAAAAATGCATAGATTATACTACTTTTACTCGTAAGTCGGCGACGGTGATTGTACAGACACGTACCTATATAGGCAGATACCTACCTGGTGTGCACACTGTATAGAGTACTTATACATATAAATGTATCGATGAGACTGCGCCATTAACGATCACGAAATTATGTAAGAACGTCAAATACACTTATTGGAACACTAGCTGTTCGATTTTGTAGCAAATTTAACAATTGTTTTAAAATATATCACGACATGCATGATATCACTGCGCTAATTCTCAGCACAACCGTAAGTCGTAACATTCGATAGTAACTATAGTATTGTACCTAACTAATAAATTAAACATATCGCAACGATTTAGATTTACAACATTTTGATACATATCTATCATATTTTTTGTCGGCATAATATTATAGTTATAATCGTGCCTAATAAATATTGGGACAACACAATGCACAAGCTATAAGTCCCTTAAAAGTATTTAACAAAAACAATAATTGCACGGACAAGAAAATAATTAAAGTGACCTACAGTTATTATGATAATAATATATGCGATAGTAATCATAGACAATTGGACGTGGTTAAAAGTAAAGAATAGGCAATTTGAATATTTTCTTATTATTGCGCTATCTTTATATTAAAAAAAAAAAAAATGTTCTACACATATACCTATAGTTTATATAGTTCTACTTAGATATCAAAATATTTGATTTTTGTATTTTTTTGACGCCAAGAGGATATCATGTTTATTATTATAAAATACATTTATGTGATTTTCTTATGACAAAAATTAGTTGTTAAGCCTACTAACAGAAAAATAAATGATTGATGGCATGATGCTATATAAAATAATATATAATAAAAAATCATTAGAAATATAATCTAACGGTTTGTCAGCTTCCTATAATACGTCTCTACGCACATAATTGTTTTTCATCGTATACAGTGATTTATCATTAAATTTAATTCAAATTTAACACATCCATTACAGTGACCTACTTAATAACAAGGTACACTCAACACCTATTATAAGGAGAACAACTTATGAAGAGGAACTTTGAATTGCATTTTCAAGGCTTCAGCACTTAAAATTTAAAATTTTATGGAGTTTCAACAAGTAGCTAATATTCTCGATTATGATGAATTCGTCTAAATTCTAACCTCAAACGTATTATCATACAAATTAATGAAAATTAAAGTTTAGTTTTTTCAAATTCCAGTAAGAACAACTTAAGAGGAACCTTATACATTTTTAAGATTTTTAATTAAGCATAAAAATGTCTGTAAATATCTCAAAAAGAGCCAAATATTTTGAAAATCATACGATGTCTAAAAAACGTTACAGTATGTACATAAATACTTGATGAAATTTTAAAATGTCTACTGTTAATAATCGTTTATGAGTTACAGAAAAATAATGAAATCAGTATTGTGTAAATATTTCCATTTTTCCTCAAGTAATTGTTTTCAGTTTTTCACAATATTATTAAGATAGCTATCGCCTATCAATATGAAGAATTATTTTGACTTTAGTCTCCTAAGTAGGTAGCAACTAAATCCGATTTGCTACCAGAATTTGAAGATCCCAACTATTTTTTCTAAGTACCCAAGCACAGTGTACTATACCTTACATGAAACAAATAAAATTAAAACACCATTATATTATATTATATTATAATCAAACTTTTAAAATAGCAAAATTAGCGACTGTATACGGTCGTAGTATTTCAAAAATTAGCTCCGATTAGATATTATAATGAATGTATGATTGCTAAATGTATGAATGTCAATTATTAACAAACCTGGTTTCCCTATTACAGTGTCGGGAAAGCTACTTTTTTTGGTAATTAAATTACAGTAATAAATCGTATCAAAATTGTAACTAAATTATTTTTAAGATACTCTTTTTTTTTATTTGGTCAAGTTACATTACTTTTGAGTTTAAAAAGTACCGAACTCAATTACAATAGAAGTTACTTTTTTACATAATAATCATGTTATCAATACGACAATACATAAACTAAATAATGACAATCAACAATATGAAATAATTTACAGATACTCAATTTGCCACCCATTTATCTTTATTTTTCAAATTTATTCTAAACAATACAGCTGATAAGAATTCCATTCTAAAAATAAAACTTTATTGTCAAATAGTCAAAAAAGCTATAACAAAATTATCAAAGTTTATAAAATTGCAAATTATAATGCTCGTATATTTTGATATGTACACACATTATCAATAAGTTCTAAAAATTTAATAAATCAAAATAAAGTAGGTAATGAGTAATTTAGTAATTTAACAACAAAAAAGTAACGATAAAATATAGTTAAATTACTTTAAAATTACTTTAAAAATGATTTCGTTGTACAGTAACCTGTTCCTTAAGTTACTCCCCAACACTGGCCCTATGATTTATCTTTGTGGCTTTGTAATAGTTTGTACGCAATTAATACGAAGTGCTCCATCATTGAACCTGTTTGTTCCTTAAGAGCGGTTTTTTTAAAAATATTTCATAATAATATGTATGCATATCCGGGAAACTCGCGGTCAGGACGTCAATAATAATACAATATATTATTATTATAGTTGTACGATTATAATGTGCACACAATAACACATAATATTATAATAATATAATAACGCAGGACGTCGTCGTCGTCGTCGTCGTCGTCGTCGTCGTAGTCGTTGTAGTCGTCACCGAGGTGCGTGTAGGCGCAATCGCCTAGCTATTACGAATTGTTTATCGCACCATTGTTGCGTTAGAATAAATCCATTACCAAGTACGCGCGCGCGAGAAGAGAAGCCTTGAGTCATCTGGCGCGAGTAACGCCCACGCAAACGTGACATTATTATAACATTTCACAATATATTATATTTATATGTAGGTACATAATATATATATAGTATATACATAATATAGGTATATATAGATCGCCGGGAAAATCAGCCATTCCTCCTTTGCACATAAGGATGCGCGCAAACAATCAAAATTACATAACATCGCCGCCGTTACCTTGAATGCATTCGTAGGTATACATTGGTAATAGGTATTCGATATCGGTAAACATAATATATAGTTCGATCCTCAGCACATAATATATAATATTATAATTGTGATCTGTTTATCCAACTAAACAGTGGGTAATTGTCTAGAGACGTCAATTTTTTTCAATAATATAGTTATGGTAGATATACTCGTACAACTACAATGGAATATTTCAAAATTTGTTTATTACTTCTGATCTTGTTTGATCTTATCTTATTGATAACTTTTTATATTTTTGATTTTAGAAAAAAAATACTTTTTCTTTTCTTAACAATTATTGAAGTTTATTTTTGAAGATGAGCATGTAATGTGGTTAATAGATGCACTAAAAACCTCGAAAAGTGCATTAAAATTTCAGAAACTGGATTATAAAAAGCACTATAAATGACAAAAATGTATTAAAAATTAAAAACGTATACAAATCTATCAAGTTGTATTATTAATAAAAACCTATAATTTTTATTATTTTTATTCGGCTGCAGCCAATGTATGTATCAAGCTAAAATTAAAAGATAATTCATACAATGTGATTAAAAAGTTTTAATCAGGATAATTTATTGTTAAAAGATATCGAAAAAAGTAATAAAAAATGAAAATTTGACCTAGATATTCTAAAAATGCCAAAAATCAAATTCTTCGTAGATATTAAGCTCGTTGGTACCTAATTTAAACTTTATGTTAAAAAAAACATAGGTAATTTTGCCTACCTAATACCTATGTATCTTTAATATTTTTGAACTGCTATTATAAAGAAACTTATACGGAATCTTCCATTAAATTTTCAAGATTTTCAAGCAGATTACTTTGTATGAACGCATACCTACATATTATTTGATATTACAGAGGTGTTCATTATTTATGTTCATTTCGTATCTCATGTCCCTTTATTATAATAATAATAATAATAATAATAAATACGTTTATAATATCATGGAAATCGCTCACGATAATAGCTCATATGAATACTGTTTTCAGGAGAGAAAGACTTGGATGACGATGACGACGACACCTTATTAGTGTTCCCATAATATTATATTATATATATATATATATATGTTGTATGCGGGTGTATGTGTGAGTCCATGTGTATCGTGTGTAGTGCTTTTTAATATTGGTATTAGGTGTATAATACATAATCGACTAGGTATGAAGCTATAGTATTATGTTACACAGCCGTATTATGTCTGCTATTATGTTATGTGTGTAAATAGCTCATTTAATAATAGGTTTGTATTTTTGGGTAAAAAAATTTCTTAATTAAGTTCAACAGGATTACCGCGATAAAAACGTGTTTATAATATGGGTATATTTAGAAGGTAAGTACCTCTGATAACCTCTCTCCCGCACTATAAATATTTATGATACGTCTCGGAGATGCGATGCTTAGTCAGAATTTCACACGGTCTTGGACGGACTTTTGTCTTTCTTTTTTTTTCATAATATGGGAACTATACGATAACCCATTACGTCCCACCGCCGAACGAATACACTAGGATAATAAATGTTACAAGTAGATATAATAGTGACCGAATACCAGCTACAGCTGCTGCAGCACATCTGTAATGCAAGAGATGATCATGTAAGACGTGGTATTGAGAAGGCGTGTCATTCGTCATAAATAATAACAAGATTTTTTGGTAAAAAAAGTTAAATATGCACATATTTATGTATGAACAATAAATATCTAAAATATGCAATATGCATACGAAATAAGTGAATATGCAACAATATAATATTGAGATTATTATGATTATAGTAGATAACCTACTCGTACTTATTACTTACTTTGCAACACTGCTAGCTTCTAATAGGGATCGAAAATACGAAAATACATGATTAGGTAACAACTATTAGAGTAATTTTTATATTTATAAAAAAAAATGTACCAGAATTGTTTGATTATTATCGATATGGTTAAATTAAATTGTAGACATATTCAAACTTACTTACATAAAAAAAAAATCAAAATGTAGATAATGTAATACAAGAAAACCCGGACAAGTCACTATATGGTAAATAGTATGTGTCATCGTGTCGAGTGTACCTACCTGGTAACTTATGATTTAATAAGTCACTGCGGTAATGGATAATATTATGTTAAATTTGAATTCAACGATAAATCATTGCACACAAAAAAATATTTTGATAGAAGACATATATTATATTATATTATAATACCTATATTATAATATTTTCTAATAGGATATTTTACTAGGCGTATATTTAATTTGCAGCTGTTACTCATTTTATTTTTGTATGAATAAATGTAGTACCTACCTAATACGATAGGTTGAACTTAACAAATTGGGTAGTTTATATTATATTATTATCTCATATAATATTACTAGCTCTTTGCTGATATTAACTTGTAAGTCAATACCGAATTACCGACGTAAGTAGGTACTGCAGAATGGTGTGAATAAAATAGCTTGAAATTAAAGCCCTATTTAGATTTACCACTAAGGAGATACAAATCACACACTCGATTACATATACAAAAAAAAAAAAAATTCAGTACAATAATAACTTAAATAATTTTAAAAATAACAGTTAAAAAATTGTAATTATTTTTCTGGATTTTTATTCACTAAGCTGCTGAATGTTCTCTCTAAATACGGCCTTGATTAAAATTAAAATCGTCTAAATATTTTGAACATTTCATTGTGTATTGCAAATAATAATATACTCATAGTGGCTTGAGAAGTTTCAAATCCTAATGAATAATCTTTTTAGAATTACAAAAAAATTTAATTAGTTTTCATTTAAATAGGTACCTATCCACTTTCACAGATATTTGAACTTGAAATGTCTGTAGGTAGTGACAGACAGAAAAAAACATACAAGCATTATTGTAAAACCAATACATTTATCACTTCACAAAAATCTATTAATATGTATTATGTATACGTTATATATATATATATATATATATATACACATGAACTTTGTTCACGCTCGCATAACTTTAATTATACGATGTCAATGACGATCATAGTATCTCACATTATTATTTTTGATATGCATCGTCCTCATAAACATAATATAATAATAAACGTATTATGTATTACTTATTTCCGTAAACTATAAAATAATAAAATAATACTAAATAAAATACAAAATCGTACCTAAAAAAAAAAAAAATTCAAACAAAAATACCAAAATCATTAATTTAATAAATAATCAATTATACAAAATATTTTTAAGGGAATTATTGAGTTGTATTTAGATTATTATTTGATAGTCTTTAGACTTTAGAGCACTATATCCAGGTACGCGCAAGTGCATAACTCATGAGTATATATTTAAAAATATTGAAAACTTAACATTCGGGTACCTATATACATGCATAAAGTAAATAATAACTACAGGTCTACAGCTCTTTGTACTTTTTGAATGAAATAAATAAAAAAAATGTGTAACGTTTAATATCAACAGCGGGCAATTAATATGTAGGTACCTGTATTAATTATTTTTAAATAATAATTAAATAAGTACCGTTGTCCATTATTTAGTTTAATCATTTGCATTTAATTACAAATATAATCAAATAATATTGTGATAAACATTTTAAATGTGCTGTAGAAAGTGCAATGCGAATATATATGTAATAATTATATACATACATATTATATTATATATTATATAAATACATTTACTTAATTAATATGTATAATGATATTACTATAAAATATGTGTTTACTAGACTCTACATTTTAGAGTAGGTATATACTATATAATATGAAATACATTACATATTACAAATTACAGTTAAATATTTTCTAACTATTAATTAGAAGACATATTTCAATTATTAAAAATAAATACTCATCATTATATTTTATGCTTGATTTTAATAACACAGTTAATAAGCTCTACACTATCATTTACTCATGCCTTAAAATTGTATGTACAATAGTTATTAAAACTAAAGCGTGTTATATAAAATTGGCAATTATTATAAAATGTAGGTATCTATTGTATTAGTTATTTTTTTTTTAAAAAACGCCTGAATACAAATTAATCAGTGAAAATGTTTTTATCTATAAGTAACGGCAATATAATTTTTGATAAAAATTGTATACCTTCAAACATAGGAAAAAAATGTTTACCTAATCATTCTTTATCGGGGGCGTATTTTGCCTCATCAACCAAAGTCGGCAGGTCGGAGTGGGGTGAAATGGATTTTAAAACATGTAAATTTAAAAAAATTCACCACCACGTGGCATAATTTATTGTAATGTCACTAATTCAATTTACGTGATTAACACATCACAAAATATTTTTGATCGGCTTGATGAGCAGTCTAGATCAACACAATAATATATAATTCGTTAGAGCAATGGTGGACTGTGGCAGGTGCGCCGTGGCCAGGCGAGCTATTTTAACACAAGAATTTTAGTCTACCTACCCACTTAATATTTTGTCCAACGCATAAAAAAAATTTATGCATATTATATAAAATAATAAAACATGTATTTAATAACAAAAAAACAATACATTTTTTTAAACGATTAAAATGTTCACATATTCATTGATAGTTTCTTCTAGATATCCAGATTATCTTATTGCTTATAATTATATTTTATTTGTATAAGTACTTTGTCACTATTCTAGTATGTTAGTTTGTTAAATATTAATACTCATCTAATCACCCAAAATTTGGAGAAGCTACCACTCTTCTACACTCACTTCACAATGCCACTGTTGCACATACATGGGTTATGGGACCATTTTCTTTACTTAGAAACTAGATATAGCCAGGACACAATTAGTAATATAGCAATGGCTTCCATGTACACTATCTATACATACAGCATCAGCCAAGTTTATAACACCCATTTAATATAGTTACTTAGACAAAACTATAAAATTACCATTTTTTTTTAGCAAGCCGAAAACACTGATTACTTGTAAAAAACTAAAAACAGTAAGCTATGAGTAATTTTCTGTTCAAGTACACCAAATTAACATTTTGATTTAAGTTTTATAACAATAAATAAATAGGTACACCCATTGGGGCAGAACACATAGGTACTCCAGGCAATTCGATTGAACTAAAAATAGCCCTAAAAATTAGACTATTAAAATAATAATTTTTTATGAATTAGATACAGCTTAATTTTTTTATTTCAGCGATCCTGATACTATAGAATAAATTAAACTTTAAATTTCATAATAATAATAATTTGTACTACAAAATGGTGTACTATAGATAAAATTATACACAAATAGTTTCATAAAATTTAAAAAAAATTAACTTTCGATATTCTTAACATGTCTGTATTTTTTCACACAACAACTAAATTACTTAATCTGGAGTAACATTGGCTAACAATTCCCTTTCACAAGTCATAAAAACAATGATTCCAAATTATTTTGTGTTAAACAACTTCTTAAACATATTTTTATAATTTTATGTTTCGAAAAGAAGAAATCCATTTGGATTAGATACTATAAAATTATTAATTTAATACAATAATATCATCCTCCTTGTTTGTATAATACGAAAGTAAAATTCTGTATGGGTCTATTTATTTGAAAACAATATCAGGTACACGCACCTGATTGTGCAGATGGCTTGTAGGTAATGTAGTAATGAACATTGATTGTTATTTATAAATACTATAATACAACAGCACAGACACCAAATTTAATATTGCTTATACCTATAGCCGACGGCGAGTGTCTTATAATATTTATGATCAATACTTTATAATAGACTATTATTTAGTAATAGTTTTTTAATAAATTATTTTACATAAACAAAATTCATAATAGGTTACCTATGAATTATGGCCCAAGAATATGTAATAATAATTATTCAAAAATTTGAAATAATAGATAGGTAATTATAACTCATGCCTAATTATTGTACCAATAGTTGCTAACTTTTACATTACTTTCTGTGTAGTTATTTCAAATACCTGTATTATAATAGTACTATAATAATTTTATTGTATATAAAAGCAATTATGTCCAACCACAGAGTAAAATTACTCTGTGGGTTTAACACACCAAATCCAAAAAAATAATTTCAACGTTATAAGCTATTTT
>PVMI01006955.1:0-11611 GCA_008528875.1 Aulacorthum solani | reverse complement strand
AATTGACATATCCTGACAATGAAATTCAAATGAATTGAAAAAATACGTATAATATTTAAGTAACGACCTGTTTCAAATGTTGCCTCCAGCTGAAGAAGTACCTACATAATATTATCGTCACATAAATGTGTATCAAAGTCATTGAACAGTGACCAATATAATACTATATTACCACTTGACACTTAGTATAAAAATAACCTCATCAACTTAAGAGTTATGAGACCCCGGTGAGCGCATTGATATGTGTTGTTTTTTAGTGATATGAAATAACTTTCGAACAAAAGTTTAAACCTTGTTTAAATGTTAAAACCATAAAATGGCTTACACAGTTACACTGCACAGTGCAGTCTGTACCAAGTTATGACACAATACTATATTATGATATCACACAAAGATTTATTTGATTTGATTTTAATGATTTTATAGCAAATTATAACTTATTTTCGGGTTATAAATGTATAATAAATACTTAAAAGTTAAAAGTTGCATCACAGTAACGAGTATTTTATTTCAAGTACAATGTACATAAGCAAATACATATCTGAGGGCCCCTATCGCTCCCTTTGTTTACCTAGTATCTATTACCCTCCTGTTCTTTTAATCATTTTTTTAATCACTATAACAAGGACAAACAAAATCGTACATTATATGAGTCACTAACAGTACTGCAGGTTGAGTGCCATCTTGACTCTAGAGAAAGCACATATTTACCTAAAGGATTAACAATAAATAATAAAGCATCCTTTCCAATTTCCAATGTAATATAATGATTTATGAATTTATGATCGTTGAACAAAATGTAGGTATTATAATTTATAACATATAGACAATATAAGACATAAGTTTTGATAAGATACCTGTATGGCTATATACGACCTACGTATAAGCACAAATAAGACTATAAGACGTATAAGACTTGGGAAGAGGGAACATATTATGTTACAAATGTAACATAATATGTCACATTATAAGTTAAGCATGTTTTCAAATGAAAATGAAATACAAAGTAGTTAAATAATAAATTCAAAACTTGAAACATAAATCGTTAGTTTGATGAATTGAGTTGATTTAACATACTAAATGTAAGAATATAATAAACGATTTAAGTTAGTCACTTGCGCCCTTAATAATTTTAAAATTTGATACGACATACTTGTATATTTTTACATTCTAATATATTGGAGTACCTATTTCTTATCGTGTCCGTCGTCGTGTGACGTACTGTCGTACTGTCTTAATAATAAATGTATCAAATAAATATTTCTTATATTTTCCACTAGTGAAATAAAATTTTGGACATTATAAATTTATACTTGACAAACTTGACAAATGATAATACGATATAATAATATATGGATGAAATAGTAAAAATTTTATCGATTTAATTCAATCATAAATCTTTCCATAAAATGACACAATAGCTTTTTTTCTACAACCAACAAATACCATTTTACCGATACCTAAATTAAATGTTTAACACCTAAAATATATATCCAGCCACCACAAATTATTATTAAAAATAAACTATCTATACCTTATACGGCTCTACCAATTACAAGAAATAAATTATTCATGCATTCGCATATACTTCCACACGATGAATAATAATATACTAACAGTCAATACAATTCGTCGATTTCACGTTTATTAAAAAACAATCATGTTAAGTAAATGTCAAGTTAACGGAAACCCAAAAATAACTACCTAGTTAAGTTAAAAAGTCAAAATCAACTTAACTTGTACCTTATTAACTCGTTAATGCCCATCCTTGAAGTTTTTAAATGGCATAAAAATCAAATAACTGTGTTGGTGTGCAAAAAAAAATTCCAACGTATAAAAGCCCAATTACATAAAAATATTGAAATCTGATTTAGCTTGGTCAGTGGTCAGTGGTCACATATAAATAATAATCAAATGAATTAGTTTCACTTCACCTATTTAAGTGGCTTCTAAGCTACATGATCAATTCATAACTATTATCTAATAAAATATTCATAACAATTAATTGTTGGTAACCATTTTAATCGACGTCAATGACTTAAGACAAAATGTGTTGATTACCTAAATATTTATGAATATTATGATCGATATCGGCATCATAGACACATAATATTTGCATCAGGGTTTCGTCTGTCATAAGAACCGTGTACCTTTATTATTAATAATTTTTGGTAATTACTGGCCAACTATTATTAGATACTGGTAATGCAATTTCAAAGATACATAACCTACCTAATAAGTAGGTAGGTACCTAGTAATAGTGTTCCTCGTCGGCTATACGACCAGCATATAATATATTTCGTATATAGGTAAACGAAAGTTTATCCTAGTGGCTGATACAACGACAATAAACCGAATCGATTTTCATCACTTTTAATAACAATATTATATTCTATAGTATCGTTATGTCTTACGTCGTAGTAACTATTAAAACATTAATAGTTTAGTATACCTATCTCTGAGACTTACAGTGGTATACGGTGTATCAGCGACAGAGTATAATACCAAACGGGAGAATGCGAGAGGATTTTTATGTAAATAATATTAGACAAGAAACTTAGCTAAAGTACAATTTAGAGAATATTGAAATAAAATGTTAGTATAATATATTTTGCTTCACCGATTACCTAATAGTAATAATAATAGCAATACACGGCACAAGCGATGAAACAGGGTAGTTCGGCACACGTGTATAAAATAGGTCTAAGAATATTATCATTATAAATGTGGTTAAATAATCAAAAACATTTATAGGCACTTTGCGGTATGACTTAATGATAATACAGAACGAATGTAATATGATACGTCTGGGATATATGTACCAGGTACCTATATTAAAATAATAAAATGTACTGTAATAGTGTTTCACGCAGACACACGCAGTAGCGTATCTATAAACCCAAGGTACATTCAAGTTGGGGGCCACAGAACTTTTATCACAACAATAATAAAAAACTACTGAGAAATTATTTTTTATAACCAAACGAGACTAGAAAGATTATTTTTAAGTACCTATACAATGTTTTAAATAAATGTATAAGCAGAAAAACAATTTTATTATTATTATCATTATAACTTTTTTTTATTAGCCACTAGCATCAGACTCTATTTCTAAAATCACTATATTTAATCATTTAACTTCTGTGTTCAAGGGGGCTTCCAACTCCTACATACTCTTGTATCGCACCAAGTTTCACGCCAAGCCACTGGTTTCACAATATCTCAGTATCTATATCTATTTAAATTGTTTAGCAATAAAATATAACACTCTATAGGCCCGTACGCAAATATTATGTAAAACATTGAATTTTTTTCTGCCTGGAACCAGCGGGATCATTGGAAAATTAAGAGAAAATAAAGAGCAAAACAATACTATTGTCATTTTTTCTCACGATTTTATTAGAGAGATATTATGAGATATTTGGTAGACATAATATTATGTTATAAAATTTGTCGAAATTTGACAAAATATTTTTTTTTGATACATTTACTATTTACGACCCTGCCCTGTGAGTACTATAGAACACAGGCCTCAGACTCTAGAGTATTACCTACATATATTAAACAGTGTTAAATGACAGTGCAGAAAAAGTTTTTCTTAAAATGATCACGAAGTATTTCAATCAAGCAAAACTAAGATAAATGTTCAGCAGTAATATTTAACAAACGAAAAAATAACTACATGAAAGTATACCGTCGTAGACTACGACTGCTGTAATTCTCTGTAGTAGACTAGCAGTAGAGGGATGACATTATTATATTATTATTATGTCACAAACATTTTTTTTTCCATAAAACATTCATGCCAACATTAAAAACCACTTATATACGCGTACAAGGAATGACGATTTTACTTCTTAACATTCGTTAACCCATATCTCGCTAATGTACAGTTACATTCGTAACGTAACTTATTTGTGATGAGATCGTGTAGGAGTAGAAATTGAACATAAACATATAAATGTTACGCAACAAAAACTGCCACAGAACAGTCGTTGATCGATTGCCTTTGCTTTTAAACCTGGCAACAAATATCATATTTAAATCAAAACAAAAGTAAACATGTGCATAACTATTTAATCTACCGCAGTGAGTATAATATAAAAAATAGGAACAGACTTTTTCTTTTTATGTAATTAAATGGTTGTGCTCGCCCACATACTTACACCTTAATTTCCTTATTGCAATTTGTTATTTTCTTGAATAATGTAATATGTATTATTTGACGTACGAATAATATGCGTAATACGCGTAATAGAGTTTAAAAATTAAAATAATTAATCTTTATAGCACTACCTAGTAATAAACATAAATTCACACATTATACTAAAAGTGTCTCATATAGGTTAGGTACCTACCAACTCATCATATTTTACTATGAAACTGAAAAAAAACTTAAAGCCTGGATTCAATTAGTTTAAACAATTTAATATAAAATTATATAAAACGAAAACAAACAACTGAGTTATTGGATTAAAATAAATTGAATTATAATAATAAAACTAATAGGTGTGTGAATAACGATAAGCCATAATAGTACAATAAAGCATCACAAGTTATCTGCCTATATGAATATATGTTTACAATCTATAATAGTATAACATTGGGCATTGGGTGACTTACGAACTTATTTTTTTAATATGTTCAATACCTAAGTATAATATATTAATATTCATAAAAGATAAAAGTATTAATTGTTATTTCCGCATTTTAGTTTATTATAATATATTTTATCGAACTCAAATTAATTAATTAGTTGTTATTTATCTAAATAAATTGTACTTAAAAACAAAACATAAAAGATTCAATGAGGTGCTTTATTTTTATGGGCTCAATAATAAATTGATCACAGTCTGAAATAATATAAGGTTACTTACTGGATAACCATAGTAATTAATTATATTATGTATACTAATTGTATAGGTAATAAAAATAACTCAAATATTATTGGTTTGGACTTGAGAATACCTATTTATTATATTTAGAACCTTAACCCATATTCAAATATATTTTACCATAACTAAAAAAACATGATTTTTTTAAAATACCTAAGCTTTAATTTCAAAAAATTAAAACTTTTTATCCTTGAACTATAAGAGGATCCTAATAATAATTTATAGGAAATACATTTATTTTAATAATGATTATTGTTACTTGTTGTATGACGTATCATTTGTTACACTCAAACCTAATTCAACTGAGTAATAGTTGCTAGGTAATAGGTATTAATAAAAAAAAATCCTCTTCAAAATGTACTAATATAATTTTAAATGTTGCTATCCTAGTATAATATTGAACTTGCCTTGAAAACAAAATATTTCAATTGAAGAATGAAACAAATGTGCACCGCCTCTTCTATAGTTATGGTCATGAGTACCTGTAGCGACTACCAACTATAGTAATTTGTCTAGACATCTCTGATTCATCATTATACTGAAATCTCTTAACATCCTACAAAATACAAACGATAAATTGAAAAATGAAATAATGTAAATAAAAATGTTGTTATTGACATACATAAGTAAAAAAAATATTCAGTTAAAACTCGACGGGCTTATGCTGATTATTTAGCATTTCCATTCAAATGTGCCTAATAATAATAAGTTAATTACGAATAAATAAAGTTTGGCAATAATGAACATCTCAGGTCACATCCAACGTCGGTTATCAACGGTCACGAATTGCACGAAAAACTATTAATTTTTAATACCGAACGAACATCCATGCTTTTTCGGCGAAATATTCAGTCAGACAAGGTTTTATCGTGTTTAATTTGAACAGATCCTTGTACCTGCCTACCTTTGGCGAATAATAATAATAATGTTATCATGTTGCGGTTGCGTCATCTGTGTGTTTAGAGTCGAAATTCGAAATTATAATTATTACATTATAGGTATTATCGATGTTCACATCGGCAGCCTAAGGGATAACGATTTACCGTGAAAACAATAACAATATAGACCGACGAGTACCCACTATGTTCAACTGATTGGTTAGAGGATTTGCTGTTCGCCCCGTGGAAACAATACATCAAAATCATACCTTTACCTTAATATCTCATTCCTCTTCAGCACTTCTCTATAGACGTCGTCGGCGGCGATAATAATAATAATAAGGACCGAGGCTGCACTTGTCGACACGATAATCTCGATTTATAATATTTTTTTTTTGCACATTATATATTTTGTATTTTCAATAGCCCCGCACCACGGTATTTATATTGTATAGGTATATAGGTACCTGCTGCGAGACCACGATGGCGTGCTTATAATTTCATTTGGTCGGCACTTTGCTCCGCCGCCTCCGATTCAATACACCATTAACATAATAAGCACACATTTAATCGCAATATTTTTACCTTCGGCGCACGTTGACGTTTGCCCATATTTATTTTCTGGAGTATTTATTATTATTATTATTATTATATGAATCATGCTCCACGAAGTACACATGTAATTTTACTCCAAGTCCATACGTAACATCGCGGCGTGTTTCCGTTGCGATAAATAACCAATCGTTACTAGGAAGATCACGACGCTGCCTCCGGTAATGACACTTGACCTCAGTTTAGTATGATCGTAGTTGCATGGAGCAATATTACATCATTGGAATCAGACGATGAATGGGGCTGATTATATAGATGAACTAACCCAGTGCCATCTCGGTCGTTTTTTTTTTTTTTGTACAACCTAGATCCAACATGGTATGCTAATTTCAGTTGCACTCCGTCGACGACTATATAAGACGTCCCGCCTCAATCAAAGTAAATCATTTGTGATAGTGCCGTCGAACGGGAAAAATACCAACTCCGTTGCTGTTTATAACTATTCCAGTGTGCGTATACCTATCGTCTACCTCGTGTAAAATACTCTGCACCTACGTTTTACACTTAAATATTATCCACCACACCACCATGAGCCAACAAAAGGTAAGCGAAAAACATAATAATATTATTTACCACTCAAATATTATATTATTTATTATTTTTACGAGAATTTTATGCGATGATAATAATAAAATATAAAATCATACTTTGTGCGACATTTGAAATAACCATTGAAATGTTTTAAAGCACTACAAGTTATACACGTCTGATAAAATTGTATTGAATGTATCGTTTTTCGTTTACATACCTTATCATATTTTATTTTCAGAATTGTATGTTAAATATTCCTAATAATATACATAGCTGCAAATGTTGCAAGTTTCAACACGCGTACCTATACAATTAAATTTAATCATACAATTCATTGGCTGTTATATTTTATTTTTTAC
The DNA here is from genome assembly GCA_008528875.1 of Aulacorthum solani. Taxonomy (NCBI): domain Eukaryota; kingdom Metazoa; phylum Arthropoda; class Insecta; order Hemiptera; family Aphididae; genus Aulacorthum; species Aulacorthum solani. The sequence continues at coordinate 4,336 of PVMI01006955.1, read as the reverse complement.
ATTAAATAAATTAAATAGATAATATAATTATTGAAACAAAATAGTACATTAGTACAATATTATTATAGTAGGTAACCTAGACCTGCTGGAGTTAAAATAGTAAAATATTCCCAAGTTCATAATGTATTCAATGAACTTTTTAATTTTTAATTAAATATAAATAGTATTTATTTTATTTTTAAAATTGTTATCAATCCAAATTATCTTAAAGTGCCTGTATACTTTTATCATTCAAATATTTACGAACAAATATTTCAATCAATAGCTTTTTGGTGGGTACCTATCCAATCATAATAATAAATAAATTTATTGAATAATGATTTCTAATAAATATTATATAAATTATTTAATTTACAACTTTTTATTTATTGAATCCAAGAATAGTTAATAGTAGGTATACATTTTCCACAGAATGCATACAAGTATGTATCTACAAAATTAATTCGTATAGAAACTATTATACGATTTAATTTGTCCATAATAGTAACGTATAGTAATTTTTATAACGATCATTTCCCATCGTCAATGAAAATTTTAAAATGACAATTCATAAGTACTTATTTACTATAATAATTGCTTAGCAGTTTTACTGCAACCAACTTTACACAGAACTCGAATACAGTTAAATACTTAATATAATAAAGTATAACGTATTAGACAACTTATTTAACAATAAGAATTTAATAATTTTCATGTATAATATTTTTCCAACTATCTTATGGATGAAATATTATATAAAAATTGTTTTTATTGAACAAATAATTCATCGCCAGTGCATACCGCGTATTTGTTTATTTATTATTTTGTATGTGTATTGTGTACTTGAGCAGTTGTGTTTACTTGAGTACTTATGTAATACATGCACATAGTCTTAAAGGTATCACTTTAATAGTTCAATTTATGTTTTGATTTATTTCAATCTGAAGTTCTATTATTCAGAATTTTGATACTAAGCATTATTCATTAATAATAATGCATCTATAATCTTAGTGTAAATAACGTCAGTTAGGAGTTAATTTTGATTATATTTATTTCGTCAACATTTAAAGAATAATCAAACATAATAACGATCAATATTTAAAACTATAAAATATTTATAAATATTTTTTTTTTTTGTAATTTTATTTTGATGTGTATAAGATATTAAAATTCACAAATATTTTATAAGAATATACAATGATTAATTTACATTATTGTAACATACATTAAATTGATAACTTAAAACAACTTGGAGATACTCCTATTATTATATTTTAAATGTTGATCTTATTTTTTTTGTTCAATTATTATAAATTTTGTTATAGTAATAAAATTATAATTTTACTAAAAATAACAGTTAAACTTTCCTATCTCGTGAAAACATATACAATTTTTGTAATGCAAAATGATTTCAGTTTTATATTTCATGTACAATATCCAGTGCTTACATATTATAATAACCTGCAATAAGTTCAGTACATAAGTATCTAATACGACACTGCTAATTTAAACCTTTTAAAGTTATAACTTAAAAATAGCATTGGTATAAATACCATCAGGTATTAGGTATCCGGCTATCCATAATATTGTTTCAAATGAAATAAAATATCTTTTTAATTTATATATTTGATGGACTGTTTATTAAAATACATTGTAATTTGTAGTAGGTATTAATGGTACTATTTTTTACAATATTTTCAATAATTATAAATGTAACTGATACTTTTTATGATGTAAAATTAGAGAGTGTTGAATATTGTTCAAAGATTTTTTGGAAATTTCAGTTTATTTGGTACCTACCTACCTACACTACACCATGACCGTAGTTGTACATATTATAATGTTACTATATAATATTTTATATAATATATAATAAAGTATGCTTCTTTTATTATTCGTTGCCATATATGAGTCAGTACATCTTCACTATTTTATGAAAACAAATTATGACCTCTGATTCGTCATTCATTTGTCCTTACTCCTTATAATATAACATTATAATTTTTCTATAATTCACATAGGTAGGTACCTACAATAAAACAGTAAACACACAATAGGTACCCACACGTGATTTCATTTTTACAATTCATTCTTTATAGGTACTTATTTAGTTTTTTTTCCCAATATTTCATACTTCCTGAAGAATATTGTAAATAAAATAAAATCGTCGTAAGTTAAATAGGTTCTCGTTGTTGATATTCAAAATACATATAATTATAAAATGTTCTTAAATGCGATGGTAATTTTTTAAAATTGGCATCAAATTTCCAATACAATCAAATTTTTTTTTTGTTATTCAAATGGTTCTTTAATTTTTTACAATTTAAGTTATTAACCTAAATCAATGTAAAAAGAGGTGAATAAAATATCGACAAATATAATAAATAATAAATAATATAATATTATAATACGATACAATTTTAAGATTTGATTATCTTCACTCACAAAATAAATGATATGGCGCGTATTTAATGTATTCATGTTTACCTACTTAACTCTCATTATTACTTTAGAGCAATAATTTTGATACATTTTAATTTGGATATTTTAAAAGTTACAACATAGCAATGACACACTAGTAAGCCACATGCATAAAGTGTAGAGTGATATGACATATAGTTATTATGTAGATATTTGTATAAGTACAAAACTAAATTCATCACTTTCATAACCATATTTCTTATTTTTAGGCTGTTGTCATTCTATTATTGAATGTATTTTTAACATCACTCGTCTGTGCTCAATATGGCAGCCCTGCTGGCAATAGCAATCCCGGATACGGTGGTACAGGTACCAGTGTACCATCAGGAGACTATGGACACAAAGGCCAAAATCCCGTCGGAGGAGCTGGTGGATCAGATGGAAATTCAGAAGTAAGCTTTATGTTTATAATTTTATATGCACATTGTATTCTAATACAAACCACATATTCACAATAAGTCGTTACTATTGGCATAACTAATCATCTTTTGCATAATGCAAATAAATTTCATAACAAATTATTACTATGTACCCACGTCAATAGTGTTATTATTATTATATGGTAGTTAACTATAAACAATGGTGTTAGCCGTCAGGTAAGGTATTTTAGAATTATATAGATAGGAATATTGACAATCGAATTAATTACACCTCGGTATAATTATATCGTTTTTAAATAGAATTTTCTTATATCTGTTAATTACCATAAGTCATTGAACACAATAAATACACCTATTAAGATTCTGTTTCCTCCCTTTTTTAAAAGGGCATAATTTATAGAAATTACTTTTAAACATTCAATATACAGCAATTAACTGCATACTAATTTTATTGTACAAAAAGTATTTATTACAAGTCCATATAATTACTACTGCTTATCAATTATTACATTAAAGTAAAAAAAATTTTTTTAATCTTGTTAGTTTTAACTTCTTGTAATGCTGTACAATGTAGACTAATGTACAACCATAAAGATAATATTATAATACTAGTAGCAAAAGCCAAAATGTGAAGTTATAAATTACGATATTAAAACTTATTGTTATTAACAAAAAACGAAACTGCACAGTATTATAATCAATCTATTTAATTATAGAAAGATTAGTATTAATTCTAATAGGTTTATCATTATTAAAAATACTCCACACAAATTATGTTTGTCTTAAAATGGAATGACTACAATGGGTGTGATAACCACTGAATACTGTGATGTGTCACAACTCGCAAACTACCAAATCATTATATTTTTTAGTACCTATTTATGGTCTGTGAATATAATAGAAAAATATAAGAATAATAAATTTTAAAAGTGTTAACCCATATTTTAAAATACACATTAACACATCAACCTATCGTGCCTAATGTGTATTTTTTAGCAACTGTGTTGTAAGACGTGTACCTACCTACTATAGTTAACTTTGCTGTGGGTAGGAATCTGTAAAAGTAATGCCCGGTACATGTTCCAGTGTTCACCTAAGCATTTTAATGACTTATTTTCATACCTATTTTATGAGTTGCTTCTGTTATATTATTAGTTAAACAATTGTCTATTAAATTTATAAATTGCCCCATCATAATTTGCAGAAATTGTGCTAATGTGAATTACAAAAGATTTTTGTCGAATGCACAGTTACCAGTATTTTTTCATTTGCCCGAGTAACAGTGACAAACGAATCAATCTTAGGTTATAATTCTGAATTTAGATACAGCGTTACGGTCATACAATCTTAAGTCTTAACTAATACCCACATATACATGGTGTATAAGTATTAGGTATACTTATTGGCATTAGTAATATAGTCATTAGTCAGTATAGACTAGAGCAGCGGTCGCCAACCGGTGGTCAGTGGATCACTGGTGGTCCGCGGAAAAATTT
>PVMI01006929.1:0-14721 GCA_008528875.1 Aulacorthum solani | reverse complement strand
TGTGTGTGTGTTTGTGTGTGTACGTGTGTGTGAGTTGTGTAAAGCGATTTACCATCGACGACGCCACCGCCTCGCCCTGCAGCCGCGCGCGTCCCCGGAGGCGTCCGAAATCCGAAAAGAAAAGCGCGCGCGCTTTTCACGCGTTATTAGATTTGCGCGCGTAATACATAATATACGGAATATATACGACGCAAGTTTCACGTATAGAGAGCTATTGCGCGGGAGGCGGGACGAGTCATCCGAATGCGAGGCCCGACGGAAAAGGCATAAAAGTTTTCCCGTCTCCGCGCGAATAATTTCGCTTATTTACGCAAATTCGATTTTCTCCGGTCGCGCATTGTATAATATATGTACAATATTATATTATGTTGTGTACAATTTTTTTCCCTCTCCCGAACGCGGCTCTAGCTACGCGTATTCGTCACTGCACAATATACAATTTACGGCTGGTGCTGCGTCTCTCGATAATGGTGGAATGACAACAACAACTTCGCACACGATATTAGGTATTTATACAAACATTATGACGAATAATATTATGCGTAGTGGTAGGTTTGGGTACCGCTACCTGCACGTGCGCCGAATACAGGTATAATACTAGAGAAACGATGATGATGTGATAACTCGGTAAATGTTACGGTTAAAAGTAAATCGTACAGAGGTTGTTTTTTATCGTTATTAAAATCGAGTGACCCCTATAGTTTCAAATGTTTCTATTTACATGGTTTGAATTTTAGAATATAATATGTGTATATCATAATTATATATTTTATTATTATAAATTTATATTTAATTGTTTTATTATAGTAGGCACTTGTTCACTTTATTTTATATGTATTTAAGACCATCGTTATAACTTGTTTTGTTCTTAACTATTACGAAATGCTATCACTATACTTATAAATTATAATTAATAATGAAAACTATAAATTTTCACCATTATTTAATGTCGGCATGATCAATTCTAACAAAATAGATTATTAGGTAGGTAGTTAAAGTGACATACAGAATAAAATGAATTAAAAATTTTTCGAATTTCTTTGAATTTTTCCAGAAAATGTACATATTATTTGTTAACTTTAAATTCCACATCTCTAGGTTAGATGTACTTGGTGGTGACATAATATTCTCTTTCTCCGTATTAGAATGCATGTGTTTAACACTAATTGCGTTTTCGGGTGGAAAATAAAATGTCATAATAACAAATGCACTCATGTATACAGGATGGTATGCAAGATTTCTCGAAGTGTTTTTAAATTTTACTAGAGATAATAAAATATATAGCATGAAATTATGTAATATAGTTATTTTCTGATTTCGTGTTAGTCGGTTGGGTATAGTCGATCTAAATAAAATATATCGAGTTAATTTGTACAAATATTGATGTGTAAGTTAAACTATACTCATTTACATCAGGTATACAGAACTAGTATATATATATATATATATATATTATACGTATTGAGGTTTAGACAGGAGACAGACGAAAACAAACACTGTGAGATACCCTGTATATTATATTCAGCGAAGAGAAGATGAAAAAAGCGGGGAACCGCTTTTCCAATTAAGTATATATATATATATATTGACCCCGACAAATAAACAACCCTCGATTCGATTTATTTTTAATAAACCGAACGATGTTTTGGGTTCTTCAAACCGAAATCTATTGCACGGACCTCGTGATATACCCTCGTGTGTGGAATGAATCAATTCATACATATGTATACCTACGATAATAATATATGTATAGGTATCAACTCATCCCCTTGCACTGTAAAATACAATTTTTATTTCGATTGATTTTCCCACTGGCCGACAACTGCTCGTGTGTTTGCCCACTCGGATGCTTCTCCATTTCTGCTAAATATCACGTTGTAGTATTATAAATTATATCTGTATGATATTAAACTCAATTATATTGACAACGGTGCGTGTTGGTGTACAGGAATGGTCCAGGTAATGTCTCCTGTTCATTTTAAAATTGTTCCACAGAAATAATTGCATATTTCAATATTTGTGCCACCCACGCATGGTGAAGATACGTATGGTCAATACTTATTAAAATATTTACAAACAAAACTGTTTTATTGTTTAGGTAGAAAAACAAATTTTGAAATAGAGCATTAAAACGCAGCCATGGATTCAATTTAATGCTTAGGTAGTGAAATATTGTCTGTTAAATAATTATTATAAAATTACAATGTGGGTAAGTCAATATTTATATTCATTTAATAATGTTATAATAAGTTTTTTAACAGTTGATTGAAAATCCAACATAGAATTTGCATAATATTGTGGTATGTACACGAATCGTTCTTATATTAATAATATTATTATTTTAGAGCTGGTAATTATAGTAATTACTGATTCCCAACAATCACATTCATAATGTTTCTTAAAAATAATGAGACTCAAAATATAACAGTATCCAAGCAGTATCTCATTTGTCAATAAAAATATAATTACAAATTCTCCATTATTGAGTCCATTGACAATAAATTATAGGATTGGGAAATTGAAAAATAACAAATGCCAAAACAAAATAAATCTTTTTAATTCTTCGAATTCAAGTGCAAACTCAACAACGGAGTCTCAAATTAAAAAAACCCTATTTTCATTACAAACAACAGTTTTAAATCCATCTTAGAACGATGACGATATATTCGATTTTCAGGTTCATTTCTTAACTTACTAACAACAAGACTATTCTTGAACAAATAGTCAAGCGACACCTTCAAATTGTTTGAGATGTTTATTTGAATTTAATCAACTGTGTAAAGAATTGAGAATTCTCATTGCTAATGATATTTTTGGCAAATCTTCTACGGATAGATTAAAAATATAAATTTCTTCTTTTTAGAAATATAGATAGTAGTAGTCCGCTATCATAAAAATAGTAATATGGACAATGTCGTACATGGACGAATCAACGAAGGACAAACTGATCAGAAATATATATCCATATACTGATATTGATAAGATAAAGAAATAATTAAATAGCATATCGTTAAAAGTCAAACATATAACTATAATTGTTGTATACATTGCAATATAGGTACTATTCATAAAACTACTACACAGCAGATTACATACAGCTTTATTCTTTGTGTATTTGGAAAAATCAAAAATATATTTAGAAATCGTTCGATTCACCTCGCTCTGTGCAAAAACTCTCATACACCGATTACGATTTCACAATATTTAAACTGTCAGAATTATGGTCATAGTCAAACAAATTCTGTGATTGTTTTGTCTTGGATTATTACAAATGAGGGAAAAACAAAAGAAGAGTATTTTTGTATTGTATTTTGTGCAAGTAATTGTAAGCTCTAAGTTGGCCTTAATCTTGACATATATTATTGCAAAATATTCTAGATGTACACCTGCAAAAAAACTGAGCTTTAGCAACGTTATATTATATTTAATATAATTAGGGCGAAGAGCATGAAATTTGAATTTTGAAGTATTTCAAACTTGAAACTTTTACCCTTCTTGTAATATTTCAATAACATATTGAAAAATACATTTTTAAAATGTTGTGTTTTTTGATACGTTTCATAAAATCATTTATAGATAGTTGACTATGATTTCATACCTGATTAGTGATTATCAATATTTGATTGTCGATCATGATGTAGAGTGTAGAGAAGATAAGTATATTATAGTAAGATAAGATGGATAATTATTATTATATTATTTGTGTAATGTACGATGTCATAAATATTTCTATAACATTTTCCACTAAACATTTAACTATAAGTAGAGGTGTTAAATGAAGATGCTTTCTACTATAGTTTTAAATTAAAATTTTATTTTTTTATTTTTCATCGAAATGAAATATTTCATGAATTATTTAAAAAAAAAAAAATGTTATTACATTTTAGAATGCTACATAGAATATATCTAGTTTATGCATATTTGTTGTTTAAGCTATTATTTGTTAATATTAAAGAATCCGTAACTATAAAATGAACAAACTTTGAAAGTTTGAACTAATATAGTATAATAATATCATTGTAGAGGATATATTATTCTATTTGTCACGGTAGGATGGCTATACTACTAATTATAGTCAGAAACTGGAGAGTTTGTTGTCGAGCGCAATATTATAATCATGAGATTGTTAAGTGGGTACATCGTTAAAACGGGCAATTCAAAAGTTTAGGGGAACAAAAACGAAGTTGGGTGAGGAGTTTAAAAAAAGTAGTCTAGTACAGAATAACGAGTACGGTCATATTGCGTACGAGCATGTTGGTAGAAATACAAATTTTGTGGTGCTTCTGAGATATACTGCAATTTAATATATTATATATTTACCTATTATATTGTATAAAATATTAAAATCATTGAAAATAATCAATCTTTGTTTCATCCTTTGAAAATTCAAATATATTTTTTAATTTAATTAAAACTGTTTTAACAGGTGTTGTAAACTTTTAATAATAATTATAACTGTGAAATTCTATAAATATATCTAAAAACACTTATTATTTTTTCATTGTTATCATTATATAATTAAAATTTCAAAGAATAGTATTATAAAGATTTTTTGGTAATAAAGTAGTAAAGTATGTTAAAAAAAAATATTTTTCATCAAACGATGGCAATTAAAATATTACTGCGAGTTATGACATTTTGAACTTTAAACTCATATTAAAAAAGGAAACTGTGTAAAAAAAATATAATATAATATACACAAACCCAAAACAGATGAAAATTGTTCAAGTCCACGTGCAAATCCCAGTTTAATGAGTTTTTGTAATATGTATAAACTAAACGCATGTAGGTAGCCAGGTTAGCTAAAAAAGTTGATATTCCTGAGCACGTGCGATGAAATTATCTACCATTTTTAATTATGAAACCGAATTTAATAATAAAATGTCGGCCGCGATAGTACACGTTTTAACAAATTCTTTACCAAATATAAATAAAGTTAACCTTTTTACTACCCATTCCACATTAATGAGTAAATAAATATAAATATTGTACAAGTCATAAATTGAAAGTTTAATTTTAATCTTCTTATTTCTTTGCTTAATGGTTAAACAGAAAATTGCAATTCTCATGGTTCTTCTCCCGCTGCCGCTGTCGCAAGCGTCCTGCATTAAAGTATATGCTGGTAAGAATTGATAAGAGACGGCTGTCGTTTAATCGAAGAACTAATTCGGATTTATAACATCATATTTCAAATGAATGGACACATTGAAATGCCATTCGCCCCCTTTTAGCATAAGAAAATTCTAAACTGAAAGTTCAAGTTGGACTACGACTGATTATTTTCAGGATGTTTTGAGGCATGAAATTACAGACTTAAGTATTTTTCCAAATATGTTCGCTTCTCGAAAGTTTCCAAGTTAATGTCTGAAGTAGTTTTGTGTAATGTAATAGACTTTATGGATTATTATTATCGAGCTCACCGAGTTCAAAAGCATTTTTACATAGTTTTACTACTTAAAGCTAATAGCTATACCGTCATGCGTATTCACTTTACATAATACGATTACAATTATTAACATTTAATTGAAATTATTTTAAAATAATTCAAAAGAAAATATTTACATATTCCATATTCTATGTATTGCGGTACAATAAACATAATTCTTTCAATGATTATTTTTTAAATCTATTGTTATAACTATAATGATATTATTTTATATGAATTTAATATGATAATATGATGACAACAATGTAGAGTCATTTATTCAGATTAAACATTGTAAAATGTAAACGAAGCGAAACGGAAATCAGCTCTTCTTGTTTTACAATATAATGTTATTTAGTTATTTTTTAATTACTTTTCCTTCATTTTCCAGGTACTTATAATTAACCTCAGTGTACAATATAAGCTAATGAACACATTAGTAGGCATCCATGTAGACAAACTTTTCGTACAAGTTTACCGTAAACACTTTTAACTCCGGTTTGGATATTTTGCAGTTTTAGAGTATACCTAACTAAGAAAAACATCAATACTCACGTATTTCAAATTCCAATAATAATAATTGTGTCCCTGTCTGATTATTGAACGCATTGCTTTATTTTTGTGAACTTTCTATACGCAGATAACGTATTTATGTGACCATATATTATACAACAACTAAACTGGATAATAATTATTTTAATATTGACAGATGTAATACATTATGAGCATATATATTGTGTTTACATATATGATATGTAATTATACATATATGACAGAAACGATTACATTTGCTGTCATTCATATATATATATATACATACATTATTATACATATTATTATTTAGGGCAATTGATATCCGAAACTAATAGCGCATAGAACTCACAGCATAGAGCAGAACGAATTAAACGGTTTAATTTACATAACATATTATTATATGCATGTGTACGTACATACGTTATTACACAGGTAGTTGTCATTGGTCGATTTACAAAAAAACGTGTCCTTTGAAATGTGTACATTATTATGCATAATTAATATTACCCGCTGTACAACGAATCGTGTCCGTGTACAATAATACTATACATGAACGAAATGGGTGAAAAAGTACACGTCAACCTCATCGAAATGATGGTCATATTATAATGTATGGGTACAAAAATGTTTTTGAAAATTCGTCGAGACCTCGTGCGACCACGAACACGGCATGTGCCGCCCATGGGATTTAATTAAAAGTAACCGCATTTGGCTCTTTAACCCTTCCGTTCTCTGTGCGCCGATTTATAATAAAACAGAATTAATGGATTTAATGTGTTTGGCTGTAACTCGAGTATAAGTAGGTATCAGGAAAGATGTCCCTGGACATAATATGGCCACCCGCGTCCGAGAATTTATGATAAATTCGGTTAATTAACTAATTGTGTTTTATGACGTAGGTAAAAAAAAAAATGTAGATATATTATATCATAATATGTATATACGTAAAAATGACCTTATGAAGATTAATAATGAAAAAGGTCTGACTCATTTTATATTCATGAAGTTTTCGTACACAGTTACCGCAAACGAATATTTTAGCGAACGTATTGTTTATAATCTAAATAATACGGAACAATTTATAAAAATATAAATGACATTTAACGTCGATTTACATTTGAATACGCTTATTTATTTTGCATTTATTGATTCTTCTCGCTGAGAAATATTATTCAAAATTATTTATAGTGATAATGATAAATAAACGTTTCATTTCAGCAGGAAAAAGAAGTGTTAAATATAAATGTTGCCAGTATAGAGCTTATTCCCAGGAAACCAGCAAAGGTAAAATATATAATATCAATCATTATTGATGCACAATAATATTGTTATTTCATAGTATCAACGATTAATAAAAAAAAATTCTAATAGGTCTGTGTAAATAATATAAGCTATATGTATACATATATATATGTATTAATCACATATAAATTTGTAAATTATTATAAGCACTCAAATAAAAATATTTTCAGTTATCTACTGCTTAATATTTTTAATAAACTATAGGTGTATTATAGTAACTGTTATATGAATATTCAGTCTATATATTGTTATTTTAATCAATTTAATGTCACTCATAATATAATATCTCGACTTGCTCAGTTTATCAAAGTTGTATAACTTATAAATGATATATTAAAAATGTAAAACAATACACGCGTGTATGACATTCAAACCAAATACTGCTCAACGATTATCGTAAAACCCAATTATATATTGCTGAACAATATCTGTACTTTTTCGTGTAGACTTACATGCACACACCATTTATTTCTTTTGTGTAGTAAACAGTATTTTTCATGTACTATCACAAATACGTGCGCACAAATTACCATACATTATGATCGTTTCTCACAGTACCGCATGCACGTATGAGCCCTAACACTATTTTATTGTATTAGTTTACCTTATGAATCTCATTTTTACCTTTTGTAAAATATATAGTGTATACAAAAATAGAGGTAAGTACTTAGATTTGCTTTTAAATAAATTATACAAATATTATTTTTAAAGTTTGTTAGTTTTTACTTTATAATTATACAAGTTTTATTTTGGAAATATTGTGTTTCAAAAACTTTCAGAAGACGTCTATTGAGTGCTTGAGTGGTCGTTAGTAGGTAGTTGAAAACGTGTTTACAGTTTTTTCAAAGTTATAAAAATTAGAGCCCTCCTGGGAATATATAACATAATCATTAAAATTTATTTTATTTTCTTATTGGATAAAAAATGTATTTTTTTTAAATTTTAAAATCACTTCCTATTAATAATTTGATGTCTATTCGTACTTATTTATGGCATATGTCTTGCTTTCTAAACTATTTAGAAATTTACATTTGAACCTAACAGGTTTTAAACATTTAGTTGATATCATGAAATACAAAATAATATTCTACCGAATATATAACTATTGATCAACCTATTCATAATACTATAATTCAAAAAAGTCTAAAACTTATTAGTTAGGTACCTATCAAAAGGCGTGAAATGCAAATTTGAATACAATCTGGGTTTCGCTGCTATTACTTCGCAACTAGAACATATTTACGAATCTCAAGAGTTTTAGTAGTTCTTTGAACCCCTAGATGTAAAATTAGAAAACCCAATTGTTTTATAAGTTGTCACTTGTCAAGATATAGTTTCTTAATAAAATATAAATTATAATTAATATTTATGTATTACCTATTAATATAATTGGTTCTAAATGCATTGGTTGTCTGGTGTTTGATTTTTGAAATTTGAAAATATAAATTATATTCACCATATAAATCTGTATACAGAAAAATATTTTTAGTATATACTCGTAATGTATATTAATAAAGTAAATATTTTAAAAGCTGAATAATAGAGTGTTTTAACTATAAAGTTCAATAGGCACAAGAAATAAGTAGGAAATTACAAACTAAACTGCGATCCTTATTGAACGTGACGTGAAAATTATCTTAAAATATTGGATACCGTACTTTTCTAATTTTTTTAAAATATAATTACTTAAAATGTTCAACTTTTAATAAAAAAAATGTTTTCATGATATTTTTAAGGTATGTTATGGGCACATTTCTGTGTTACTTATATATGGTTAGGAATCACGATTGTAGATGGATTTATGAATAGAGTCACTATTAAATTATTAACAGATGTAGGTTCCAATCAATTTAGCTTGTCATATTTTTTGTCAGCTTATTCGAAATCGTCATAAGTCCAAAATAGTAAACTTACAGTAGAGGAAAAAACATTTCAACCATTTCATAGGCCTAATTCCCTAAATCACTGGTTATATCTCCATAATTTATTATTATAATTATATGGAGATACGACGATTTCTAACTATCAATTTCTAGCAACATAAAATTCTACAATTATTATTATGACTTGATAATAAGTTGCATTTTTTCTTTATTTTATTAAATAGACTTTATAGTACTAGACAACAACTGTGTACCTATTGACGATAGAAAGTGATAACCTCTAACGGCGGCACACTGTAAATCATTTATATGTTATTTTTCCACGTGACCCGTTACTGACGACTCCTCTAAAAATTGATGAGCTTTTTATCACCAATATTGCTTCAATCGTTTTGCAAAGAACGCCTCTCAAATAGTTATCATGAATATTAATATGTTTTTAATTTCATACACGTAAACTATAAAAATTAGCATTATTAATATTGTTCTAACCACTGTGTTTAAATTAGAAGTGTCTATTGTTATTCATTTTTTTAGTACAATATATTCTTCGATATAGTATTAAGATTAAGTGTTTTGTTTTTAATTACAAGGCTGGGATTTCTGACTCTTATAGTCTTATACTCATATACATAACAATAAGGCTTCTTTATGCATTGGCGCAACTAGGGGAATGAAAAATTTAATTTGCACCCCCAAGTTCAAATTTAGCACACCTTGTTTTTTTATGTCTAACAATTATTATTATGGTGAAATATCATAAATTGAATGTTTTTAAATTATAAACTATTAAAAAAAAAATTTTTTTTCAATGTTTGCCATACGTTATAAATTATTATTATAATTTATAACTTACTATTAATTAGTTATAAACTATATATTTTTATAATTCTATAATTATTGTTAGACGATTAGCATTAAGACACACATTGCTAACTAGCAATTTTTAGCCAATTGGTCGTATTAAAAATCAGTTTATTCAGGTACGTTGTCGTGGACTGTGTACCTATTGCTATATTAATTTTACTTGTAAATCCTCGTGGGAATTATATTAATGACTAACGTTTTATCGTACAAACCTTAATGATTGGTACAAAGATTATTATATATGATATAACCATAAAGGTACGCATATGTTGTTTTTACTATTAAATTTTAAGTATGTTAAAATGTGTGTAAAAAGCTTTCAAGTATTGATTATTGTATACAAGAATATTTATTAAAACTAGTTATACATAATATTACAATTTTAGTAGTAGGTGGTGATTTTAGTTTGGAGGTTTAAAAATGGCATAAGTACGTTTTTCAACCGCTGCACCTTCTCGTTGGCCGTAGCATCATTCGTCTAATTATAACTAAATAGGTTAGACTAGGTCTTATAAGAATTAATATGTTAAGCATTTATTTTACATTTAAACATGAAACAAGCTGAACTAATATAAATGAAATGTTTTCTTCTTCTTACGTTACTTCTCGTCGTGGTCGTCACGTGTAGCTATAGTTATAACCTATAAAATATAGTATTATGCCAGCTGCAATTCTTATGATAATAAATAATAGTAATGAGTTTAATGCAACATCAACAAATTTTTGAAGTGAAATTATTTTATTTATATATCTATATAATATCTTACCCTACTACCACGCACTAACGTACGTAAGAGTAATCGAATAATCAAAAATCACCCTCTGTGTTGTTACGCTTTCCATGCACTTATTACTTGTCTAGTAGTATATAAGGTCTATGTTTTAATCAGAATGAATCCCAAAATCAAAAAAATGGAGTTATCATAATTGTGAATCAAGCCGAATATGTACGCTATTTATTTTAACTTATTTACCATAATTTTTGAGGCATCGTCTTTCACATATTTTTTATGACACACCAGGCTTCGGTTCCGTCAAGACCAGGTTGGCGAAATTGCATACTTGTACAACACAAAGATAACAACTAAGTTTTAATGTTACATGACGTCAACAACTTATTATAATATTATATTATTTAATGTTATGTTCGTAGTTGTTTTTAGAGGTCTCATATACAAACAGACATTCACGACATATGTTTTCCATTTAATATTAACGAGTCAGTAAAAATTAAATATATTATTTTCTTTCAATTTCAACAATTCACAAAGGGGCCAAAGTTAAAACTTCCACAAACGATTTTCCTCCTTTACGAACGATAATCGAACGGCAAGCATCTGTGATATCGACTTAAAATCAATTAATATTGTGTGTACCTACTCTTAAAACGAATTAATTATTAGTTTAGTATCGACACTGTTGAAATGTTCATTGGTTCAATGTAACTGGTCATAGAAAAAATACGACAAAATCTGCATCTATACAACCTCTATCTGTAACGATTTGATATTGCATAATTTGATTTTTATATGAGAATATTATTGTTATTGTATACTAAGTATATTGAATGATTCTTTTATTCGTAAACAACCACTCTGTCCCAAAAAGTATAGACTTTTTGAAAATATTATTTTTTTTACACAATTTGAATTCAGTACAAAATCTTTTTCGAAAAAAAACAATATTTTATTATTTTTTTTTACTTTTATTATATCTAAGTTAGTATTTTACTATCCCATTGACAAAAGACATTAATACATTCATATCACGAAGCTGATTATATTTTTGAAAATTTGTATAAATAAGGAAAAACTTAATTTTTAACAAGTGGCCAATAAATTACACCTAAGTAGTTAATTAAAATTTAAACTAGCTGAAAAGAAAAATTTTGGAGTATCCCAAAAAATATTGGTCCACTAGCCCTATAATTAAACATTAAATACTGGCTAATAGTTCCTTTTATATTAAATTCGTTTGAATCTCGATTTTTTGTATAAAAATTTCAGAAAAAAATCTTTTTCAACACATGAAATCAATAATGTATGTTTTCATTCAAGCAAGTAAAAGTACAAAAACTAATAACGATAAAAAGTTTTGTGTTATCTCAAATTCAAATAATCGCGAAAAGAAAATATATTCTTTAAAATAACGTTAATACTTTTTGAGTTGGTAATTGCAGTTTAGGTACTATGAAAAAATATTACCCAATATACAATTGTATATACTTATTATTATTATTAATCGTATAGTATGTTTTTTTTGCTTTGATTGGAAATTATTTTTTAGAACTATAGATGTGACATATTATTGATTTTAATTTACTATTGATTAAAAGTTTAGTAAAAGTATTGACACTGTACTATGGTCAATATGTTAATATTATTAAGTTTCCTACATAATATGGTTCAGTAGTCTACTGACAGTAGATACATGTATAAGGTCTAACCTGTTGGCTATAATACCGATTTAGTATAATAGCTATACGGACTTTGAAGCTCTTGAGATTGTTTTGATTTTTTTAACGGTTACACATTTCTGGTATGGACGTCTTTAAAATATAAAACACGAGTAGGTATATGTGTGTATCATACTTCGTAGGTTGTCAGGTCACCCCCCTTCACATATACACCTATATATACATATATACATATATATATATATATATATATATAAATTCAATATTACCACAGTATAGCCTTCAGTAGCCTAAATAAACCCTCTGCGGCGTACTAAACTCGGGTAAACAAGTGCGAAAACGTTCGTGGAAAAATCCTGCTCCTACTCCTCTTCCTGCGGCAGGTCTACCACCTCTGTCCTATCTTTGCTGCAGTGTAAATATTGACGAATTCAATGTGACTTCCTTACATTATAATAATTACAACCTGTCAATCGGAATGATTGCTTTTTTTCGATAGGGTATCCTTTAAACGTCAGTTCTTCCGAATGTAACACAGGCTTGCAGCTCGCCGTCTATCTTATACGTATTATATATTATCACTGTAGTCGTATAATATTATAATAATTATATTTGTCGGGTGCGAAAGGTGTGACAGCAGCACTATATGAGTACAACGACGATGAGGACTGATATGATAAAACGGTAATATCATTAAAATATTATAAAAAAAAAAGTAAATGCCGTTAGAAACTCATAAAGTCACTAAGCCGTAAAGAACAGCGTACGCATATTTTACTTAATGAGGTGACAAACGAAGTATAACAAGTTCATCCATGCCCCTCTCTTATTTGTCCATATTATTATATGATATAATAAATGTTGGGTATTATGATAATTTGATCGTTTGCTTTCGATTATTATAATTATTACCATTTTCAGCACTTTTGATTGACACTTTTAAAATTAAAACTCAACCGACGACCAATCACTATTATATCTCAGTTGGGGCCATTAAAAAAATAAAATAAAACAAACAAATATTGTAAATATCCATCCTTATTCATTAAGTTATTATAGAATTTCGCTCTTTGTTCATTCTTCATTCGATGTCATATTGTTGACAGGTTCTCGGCGATTACATTTTAGATTATTTATAAAAACGAGTAGCTTCATTGAATTAATTATTCATACTTGGGTATTCATTTTTAATGTTGTTTTATTTTATTTGACACCAATAAAATTATATTTTTATCTTTGTCGTGTCACAGACTCTCTAGTAAGAAAAATAAATCTAGAGAAATTACTCAATTTAATAATACACTCAAGTTAATAAATAGCTATGTTCTTTTACATGCGGCCCTTGTGGTGACAATAGAATTTCATAAACCATTACTTTTTTTTGTCTATTATTTTTATTATTATTATTATTATTATTATAGTTCGTATTATTATTTCGAACTCTGGGTAATTGTATCACAACACTTGAAAATGATATTCCACTATTCCATAAATGTAATTTTCTTTTTACTTTTTACCATTATACCTATTATGTGATACCTG
Source organism: Aulacorthum solani (assembly GCA_008528875.1). Lineage (NCBI taxonomy): Eukaryota > Metazoa > Arthropoda > Insecta > Hemiptera > Aphididae > Aulacorthum > Aulacorthum solani. The sequence goes on along the minus strand of PVMI01006929.1, from coordinate 752 downwards.
TGGCAAATGCCAATACTTGCCCGGGTACAATAACCTTTCACAAGAAGGTTACTATAAGTTGAAATATAAACTAAATAAAAAAAAGCAATCAATTAAAATAATTGAACTCCCCAGCAATTCATATCGAATGAACTAAAATCAAATAATTAAATAGGTATTTGGTTATGTTTGGTATGGTACGTCTTGTGATGCGTAATATATGGATCATAATAGACGGATTAATGATTTAGTTTTATGAATGCAATCAGCTTGTTTGCTAACAACAAAATACGTTTAGGAAATAATAAGTGGTGGTAACCAGTTTACCCTTTAGTAAAAAAAACTACTAATATTTAATGATTAACTACTGTAATAAGTAGTTTCTGGATAGTAAACTTCTTAATATTGTATAGTTAACTACTGTAATAAATAATTTTTGAATAGTGTACTATTTTACAATGTACAGTTAACTATAATAATAAATAGTTTTTGAATAGTGTAATATATGAATTTATGTAATATATATATATACATTATGTCATTATTTTATTTTACCTCTTACCTACCTATACTTATGTAATACATTTTCTCAATATAAAACTATATAAATATAACCAACTTCTTTCCATACAAATATAATAAATGTATCTGGTTATAACCAATACAGTCAACAATGTGAATGAGCTATTATAAACTATTGAAATTTATCTATTAGCTGCTACTATACTTATACCTATACATATATATGTGTATTTTTATATCATTTTTATTAT
>PVMI01006902.1:0-12131 GCA_008528875.1 Aulacorthum solani | reverse complement strand
CTTTTATTTATTTTTATACTTTTTTATATCTACAGTAAATATAATTTATGAAAAAACTTAAAATAAATATTTGAATTTTTTCACCAAGTAAAAATTGTTTTATCGACAATTATTGAAAAAAAATCAAAAATTTAGAAATTTTAATATAAAAAATTGGTGAACATTTCAAGTATTTATTTATTTGTTTTTGAATTATAACAAGAAAAAAATTGATTTTTTCAAAAACTGGTTTTTCCTTAATTTGAATTTTGTTTTTTCAAATTATTATGAAAAGTACTGTGAATTTCTAACATTTGACCACCTAGAAGAACCAAATAGATTCACTTTCGTTCTATAAAAGATAATTGTATATATATAAGATAAAAATCTACACATTTGTACTACTCAATCCAAGAGGTGATAACACACACAACCATTCATAAATTTAAAAAAACACACTTAATTATAAAATCAATACATTTACTCCATTCGGAATCTAAAATTATAACATCACAATCAACATACAATCAATCTAAAAAGTAAAACAATTAGTTCAGATCACACAATTCAACAAATTATAATTTTTCAATATTCAAACAATAAGAACTTTATATTTTTCTTTTCACTATTTTTCGCTAAGTGATTTCCTTGATAATTGATTGCAACTAGTTGTAAAATTAGTCGATAAAGTATACGATTGTATACGATTGTGTACGGTTAAAGTATTCTTTTATCAGTTTTAAATACTTGATTTAAGAATTTTTTACACCAATCTTAAAATGTATTTTATATCTATGTAAAATAATTGATATTAATTTTCCAGGTATATTAATTGTGATGAAAAATAACATTTTGTTGATGGCTGCGATTTGAGAGGGTTTAAACCCTACCCCTATCACGCATAATACCATTCAAAATATTTAACATTTAAATAATTAAACACAATATGATCAATATTTTTAAATTGAAAAAGTACCTTTATTTGTTTTAAAAATATTATTACATTTAATTTAGTTGGAGTACGAAGTAAGTATATATTTTTCTGTATTATATCGTGCGTATATCACATACTTTATCACTGGAGTAAAGTGGACCCAACTGATCTGTCTACACATTTCCTCCAGATACACTTATCTTCTTCAAACTAATTGATCAAATTAAGTAAGACAAATGGTGTACGTTTTATACTTTACTCCTCGTACAGGTAGAATCAGACGTATTTAGTGAATTAATAAAGCCAAAAACGAAACAGTTATCTGAAATATTCGTTCAAATATAAATGTATCTACTCGTAATTTAGTGAAACAGATTAAATTTACACATGCAACATTCAATAATGTATAGAAGCCGAATTACATTTTTCAAAGTGACCTAAAAACAAATAGGTTCATCGATTTGAAATTTATAATAATTATAAATAATAGGATCTGAAAAAATACCTACTATAAACAAGAAAATTAAGATTGGTGCATCATGTATCGATTCATATGCCTTAAAAAATATATATATATTTAACTTAGTATCAAAACGTCTGGTGGATAAAAAAGATTTAATTAATAGCTGAAATTAATCCTATTTAAATTAATTAGTACAAAAACATAAAGCTGTACGCATACAATTTGTTTTAACTAAGTAAATTTGTGAACCTGTAGTTAATAGGTAAATACATAGAATTTTAATTTTTATACCCTTAAAGTAAAAAAAATCGTAAATTTAATACAAAACAAATTGTGAGCAAAGCATTGTTGTCAGTGTTTTAATGACACCTTTCAAATTAACTTATGAACAAAAATTATAATTTTAAGGATGATATGCTAAAGACCTATGCACAAAAACTAAAATGAAATCCTACAATTATGGTACTTATATACAAATGTTAAACATATATTATATAATCTGAAGTAAAAAATAAGATATTAATAATACTGTATAGCTTATACTCACTCCGGAGATAGTTGTAACATCCAACGAATGAAATTTAATAAAAAAAAATATAATAATGATAATGTCATAATGGTGACCACATTGTACAAGAAAATATTTTTTACTTTTGACCTGTTAAAATAATTTAATAATTTAGGAACCAAAGACAAAAATAAAAATAGTACCTAACGAAATCACGAAATACTGTGAGTTGAGAGACTATTATATAGTATGGATATTGTGCATCTTTATAGTGTCAGTATTTCGTTCCACCAATTATATTTTATTCACTGCGTTTAAGCGATTAAAATGATAAGCTATTCTCTTTTCCACGAAAATCCAGTAACTGAGTTTTAACCATTATAACATAAGTACTTGCTCAGAAATATACATTATTTGTTGATTTTCTTGGCAATCAAATACGAAATTTAAGTATTGAAATAAAGCAACAGAGATTTGCCAAAGTCAAGTAGGTAGTATACATTATTTACCATGTATGCATATATGCCCATTTCCCTGTATAAGACGTATAGTAACGGCCGGATGATTGATCATTTTACTTTAAGTGTACTGCTCCGATCGAACACTGATTGAAAATAGTAAATATTTTATAATACGATAAAAACAACATTTTTATGTACTTAAAAAAAATAAAAAATAAAAAACTAATGAGCAGTTACTTACTTAGTTGTATTATTCATTTTTATTAAAGCAGGACATTTCAAACATTATGAAAAAATGTGGGCTAATTAGAATGCCATAATTGCTAGGTAAACTCAACAGTTGGTGAACTTCATCCATATCAACCTCGGTAAAATATCTAATGTATTATTAATCCTTAAAACTATATACGTTTACACGTAACATAATTTCTATGATAAAGAAACAATAGTAATAATTTATACCCATAAATCGTGCAACCACTACAACCACTCTTGGCCATAATTTGTAAATGAATACCAAGTAATTTGAACTTCTAAGGCATCTAATAAATTATAGTAATATGTTCTATACGTATAACAAATATACAAACCAAATGGCAAATTGTATACAACAATAAGGTATGAACATGATTATATATTTATACATTTATAATATAATCGTTAATAAACTTCAATATATTTTTTTATAGATTAGCACTTATAATAAACATTGTGCTACCTAAAATAATATTGTACAATATTATAATGTATGATGAATAATTAGTTTTTATTCGATTCACGCTAATAAATAAAATATAAAAAATTGTATAATTTTTAGACTAATTATTATTAAATAAATTTAAACTAATTTTAAACGCTGTAAGTTTGTTGGATTTTTTACGTTGTGATTAGACTAGTTGCCAAAAGTTTCCGAGAGTATAAAAATATCATTATCACTCAAACGTAAAAAAATATATTTTAGCATATAAATTCAAATTAATTAAGGATTTTATAGAACCAAATGATTGTGTTTCTTAATTTATATTATAAAACTGAAAGTTTGAAAAGTAATTAGTTTTACTTAATTTTGGTTCAGTATTTTTTTTTTAAATTGTATAAAAAAAGAGTGAATAAAATATTAAAATTAATTTTCATGTTTAATCAAAATGAATAAACACAATATAAGTGTATGAAAATAAAAATATAAAAATAACGGAATTAAAATTTCATTATTTAAAACATTGTGTTATTTACTTTATATCTAAAAAGTTCCTATAGAACTTACATAAAAAATAATATTATTAGTAGACACTAGACATAATAATGCATAATATAATATTTAATAAAATAAAATTTAATTTATTATAATACCAAAATTAATTATCAAATCAGTACATGCAAAACACTACTATAAGTGTAATATGTGTAATATTTAAGAACGATAAAATCGTGCATTAATATTTTTGGTTTTGTATGATATTTAATACTGTTCATTGAGTTGTGACCAATCAGGCATATCAAACTTCACCGAATAATTCAATAATATTTTATAGGACAAATGTACGAAAATCGAACGTTCGTTTGCATTATAATATTATGGACGATATTATAAAGTACAAAAACACCCACTCGTGTTCTGTGAAGCAAACCGCTGTAAGCACAATACCGACATAATAATTTCAATCTATTCTCACTTTGTCAATTAAATATGTACGCTCGCAAAATTAATGTGAATATTAATATGTATAATATTGTTTTATTTTATTCCAACCAAAATCGATTAAATATGACATTTAAATGAAAGCGAGACACATTTCGATTACCTAACCTGCAAACAAATTATTCTAAATTAGTAAAAATTAAACACAATAATTATTATATTGTTTTGATTGAACTATTTTTTATTCATTGATCATTAATGAATTTATTAAAATATATGTTACAAATTTATGTTTTACTGTATTTCCGTGTCTTTTTTGTAAGTTTGACCTTCTATGAGTTAAATTATAATAAATATTTAAATAAATAAATTATGTGATACGCCTACACAGCAATTGGAAAATATTAATATTTTCATAACTTGCTGTGGGTATACATAGTTTTTGCGATATTTCCGAGACACATTTTAAAAAAAAACGATGTGAATATAAAGGTGTATAAAATATTTTCAAACTAATATTATCAGAATATTTCTAATACTTATTCAGATCAAATATTGCGTAATACAATGTTTAATAATATATTGTTAAAATATAAGCCAATATATTATGATATATCTAAACTAGGATCTTACGATTTCAATACTTTGTAACAATATTTAAATTTTTCTTGTAACATCTTTAAAACATTAACAAAATATATTTTTTCTGTATGTGATATGTATGTACAATGATTCAGGCGGAGTGTTTTTTCATTATTTTACTAGTTCTAGCACTTGTAACAATTGTTCATTAAATACAAATAATTGATGAGGTAATAGTTAACTCATCAGTTAAATAGACAATTTACATTGATATTTATCAACAAAACAATTGCATTTCATAATCATGTTGTATTGTCAATATATTAGTTCTCTCAAAATATACAGAATTTGTAATATCATATACATATTTTTTGCGTCTTACTAAGACGTTATTTTATTTATTTTTTTAAATTTATATTGTTTTAAATAAAGAAAACTCTGTTAAAATTAATATTTTACAACTAAAGTTACTCATATAATAGGTACAATAATAATATATAAAATACCTAGGTATAGCTGTCTCGTATAACTACGGTATATGGCTGCTGATCGGTGTATAATATAATGATAATATTGTGCTACCCTCGCCATTTGTAAAGGAGTGAAATTATTATCGTTTATCAGCCGTTTTCTGTCATAACTTTATATTATATAATATTATAGTGCGTGATAATATATTATATTTATAAGCAAGGACGTGTGAACCACATCCTTTACATAATACTGTGGGGGAGTTTCATTGATAACTGTAAGACGGATTTATCTTGGTATTTTATATTATAACGCGTTTATGCGGTTGAGGGCGATATAATTAACGGGCGTGTTTCTTTGACGGTGGTCGATTATTTTATGATAAAAAAAAGATTTCTGTGTGAAAAGTTGTACCTAAGTATAATATGACGTAGTATCAAGCGTGGATCTAGAAACATGAAATGAAAAGAGGGAGGGGACCTATTTTTTTCAGAGAAAATACAGTTATAATTTTGGTACATGATAAATGTTATGGGTGATATTTGATGACAATAGAAACGATTACATTTGTTTTTCTAATGTAAATAATTTACCATACATTATATTATATAAAAAAAAAAAAAACATTTTGTGTGTCATTTCGGAAAAGGGGACTATGATGTATTGCCCCCCCCCTGTATCTAAGAATGTGTAGTATTTAATATGTACGTTATTATACTTACAGAGTACCATATAAAAAGTTTAAAATTATGCACACGTAGATAGGAAATCGAATATAAGTACATATTAATAACATTTCAAATAGGTTCGTTAATTAAATTATTACTGAAATTGAACCAAGTTGTAAACCATGAATATTATATTTTATACAACATTATGTAAATGTAACATCAGTATAAGACATTGATTAATATTATTATAGCTTTGTTCAATATTCCTTTTAAGTTTGACAAAGTAGCTGATTATTGAAACTACTAACCACACAGTGTTACTATCGACTCGACTAATCCGTTTGACAAGACATCAAGATTACCCAGCTTATAGATGGCGTACAAGTCCAATACTTTTGTGTTAGTTAAAATCTGTAATAATATAATTAATAATACGTCATTGCCTGTAGATTATACATTTATAATTAACACATTATTATTGTATAGGCATAAGATGCAGTATCTTCACTCGAATTACCCGTGTTTTTTATAGTGAAAATATTAATGATTGTAAATAGTTTTTTAAAAATAAACGTGTATGATGGTACGTATATATTACACCAGAGAGATAGAGAGTGACATTTTTTAAATTGTTAAGTTGACATGACGTAATGATAGTCTACAGTCAAATTTCTAACTCGTTCAACCCAAAAATTACCATGGCAAAATATTATGTTCTTATTTTCCTTATCATGCTTACAGAAAAACATGGTTAATTTGTAAATTGAATACAACCATAATTTTTTCATTGCCTAGTTATAATTATGTATCTTTGGAATTTAAAATCTGTATAGCAGTTCCTGTGGGCCACGATGAGCGGTTTGACGAGAACTAATACAATTAATTTCAAAGGATTAAAACTGTATCGAATACAATTATCGCATTTACGAATGAATACAATAGGCTTCAGTAGATATTTTCTACTAAAAGTATAAATTTAAATAGTAAAATATTTCATTTTTATACAAACATGATTATTGTTTATATTAAAACACGTATAAAACATATAATATAATATAATATACCATAGGGACATCTTAGAAACTTTGAACAGCGGTCTTGAAATCTGTCCATACTTGTCTACAGAAAATAATCACAGTTTTGTTTTGTTTTTTATCAGCCGAGCTATTTTCTAGCTAAACGAAAAAATATTTAAAAAATGTTTCAACGAAAAAGTGTTATAGTCAAGGACGCTTATTTCTCTGAGTAGCGATTTGGGATACCATATTTCTTACGAAAAACTAGCTTAGGTATAACGAAATTCTATATTTTCACGACATTTTATGCTGTATGTTTAAGCATTAAAAACACTCAAAATGCATGCATTGACTTTATCACATTATAAAAATATAATATTAGCGGAGACATGAAAAGCCAAAGTTACAGTTAAAGTCATTTACATGTAACTGAATATAGCAAAAATTAAGTAGGTACATATGTCCAGGTTAACGTAATAATAACATTAATGGACATGCTCGTGTGTCTTTAATAATTGGCAACATTTAGGCAATATGTAATTTTGTTGCCACCGCCTTTGGCAGTTGTGTTCAATGATGGTTAGTGTCAGTGTCATTGTATACGGGTACCGGATTATCTATATATATAGTATCCTCATACACGGTGCATATCTCGTACATGTCAACGACACCGCCGACCAAAAATGAAAATCGTGATTTTTCGCTCTAAAAATGCTTCACAGGAAAAACTCTCGAGCATCGAAGAGTTTTCAGATTTGTTTTTTTTTTCATTAAAAAGAGGATAATTTTCTACATGGTACATTGAACTTTGATTTTTATTTTTGTAGCTTAAAACAAACATGATAAATATAACAAAAGCCTGTGGAAATTGGTCATATTCAAAATCGTATTATAATATTGTTTGTAAATAGAATTTCAAAATCCAATGCACCATATAAAAAGTGTTTCTCTTCCGAAAAATAAAAAATGGCCGAAATCGGATCACTCTGCAAGGAGTATACACTGGTGAACTCAAACTCTAAAATTTACTGATTGCATAGATTTTTACCAAATGTTACTCGTTTAAGTAAAAACCAATAATCATTATGGGAAAAAAAGTTGTAAATCAACTTATTATAATGATTTGTGTAGATCCTAAAAATATTGAACCCGATAAAATCATTTATATGATATATTTTATCGTATTCAGATTTTCAATACTAACAACAAATTATGTAATAATAATTAAAATAACAACATTTACAACAAACGTCATATTGTTTGAAAAAACGTCGTCTTTAAAAACGTTTGCTGCGTAAATTTATGTTTCATTATAAAACTAGAAAACGCTCAGAATGTATTTCAAATGTTATACGCGAATAAGAAAAAAAGATAAAATTATTCCTTAAGGTAACAAAACGCCAAAAGACATAAACAAAATCTCTTTGCCGTATACAATTGTTCATAATGTAAAAAGTTTGGCAAAAAATCATTGTTTTCAAAACAGCTTTTGGTCGTTCAATAAGTAACGCCAACGTTCACAACGATCCAAATAGGGGCTTAGCGATGAAATGTGTTGTCTGCATAATATAATATATTAAAACTTATTATCTTAATGCACCTGTATTTCAATGTAATATAGAATAATATATTTTAATTATGACAGTCTTTCTAACTGCAGTCTAGCTATACTTACTCAGTAATTTGTGCACAACATGGGGTGAATAATTAATAGACACAAAATCATGGTATGTGCCATTTAAATATAGTTATTAGATTTTGCAATATTGCCCAGTAGTATAATAGGATTTTTTTTTTTATTATTATTTAATACGTTCTTAGATGTTGTATTCTCTTTAATATTGCATAAGAAACAGGTGTTTTGAAATGAATTTAAAAATTTTCTACCTTAATCTATCGGATGTCATTAGTATTGAATAGATTGCTTTTTTGAAAATATATTTAAAATTGTATTCATTTACGTATTTCAATTTTTCTGATGATGAATGAATATACTTTATGTAAGAATATATTTAAAATTTGAAATCACTATTGACGAAAAATCATTACTAATAAGATAAAATAATTCACCCGAAAGAAACAATTAATTAGAATACCAATAAAAAATATTTCAAAGTATACAATTTAAATAATTTATAGATCATAAAATCATTAAAAAAATATTCGATATCAATGAAAGTAATTTGAATACTTTTACTCAAATACTTTACAACATATTATATGGTGCAGGCTTGCCCGGACTTTTTTAACAAGGTAAACTATACAGTTATACAGTCACATAAATAATACGAAGATAATAATATTAAATCGTACTTGGGTGCAGTCTTAACGACGAGCCATGACCGATTTCTTCCCACCCAGTCAGCCGTTGGACTGGTGTGGTGGATAGAAAAGATCATCTGGATACCCATGGCCAATCTTTAGCACCAGTTCAAGTCTGTTAGATTAAAATACTGTTTAGGTATGTGGTATGTGATATCGAGGAGTGGTTAACAGTTCAGAAATATGTTATAGTGATTGCAAATTCGAATATTCGTTTGAAAAATAAAATATAAGATACATGATAAAAAAAATTTGAACTAAAAAATCTTAAATATATGTTTTTGCATTGTTTAGTTATTTTAATATAAATATTTGTTGATTTTTAATACAGATAATATTTTATAACTTTATACTATTAATATTAAGTAGTAAAAAAAAGTAATTTTCAGGTAAAACAAATTAACATTTTTGTTATTGACATGATATAATATTAAACATTTTTACAATTTTAAAAAATATATATATACCACCTATTTATTAGAAAAAAAATTGTATTTAATATGTTGACAAAAAAAAGTCGATACATTTTATATTTTCTAGGCTATATTCATCAGATTCTATAGGAAAAGAGTGAAATCATATTTAAACGAGTTCAAACTTGTTGATAATTTACATATTTCAGTGGCGGTATTTCGATGGCGCATATTATAACATTTTAATTGCATACTGCCATACTCTTATTATGATTTAAGTGCATCTCTTTTAACATTTTTTTAAGCGCACTATGTCCCATTGCCTCTATCTCTGCCTCATAATAATATAGCGTTGCTGTTAGTACAAGTTTGACAACCAAAAGCAAGTAATCCGCGGATTACGCATCAGCTTCAGGATAACCGCAGAACGTCCCGGGAGGGCTGCTGCAAAGATGCGATCGCCAGACTATTCCTGTACATCGTTTTGGGAATATACAATTTCTGAACGGCTCGGCGGCAAACCCTGCACGTGGAAACAATATGTTATTACGCTATTTGAATGTTAGTGTAGGGCGCTATTGCATCAAACGTTTTTTTCACTGTACCTATACATATACAGAACTGCAGCTGTGCCTCGATGAGTTCACCGTCATGTTGCTTGTACGCTTCCAGCAGAAACTTAAGAACTCACACAGTTATATACTTGAATAACTGGTGGAAATTATAAAATATTAATACAAGTATACAACTTTTGAATTATTCACATAAATTACCTCTGTAAAATGTTCGATGCCTCAAGTTTTTAAGAAACAGAAATCATTTTCATTTTCAGATAAATCATTCAGATAATCTAAAAATAAAGTACTATTAAATTCGACTAATTATAATAAACATTTCTACTCTGCATTACAGTAATAGTTTTTCAAAACAATATTGGAAAATAATTTCAATAATAATAATAAAAATGTATTGATGAAAGGTGTTGAGACAATTGAAAAAGATTATAGAAATTAAATAAACACAGATAAAGAAATGAAAAAATGTTTATTTATGCTTGGTAGGTACTTAGAGAATAAAATTAGAGGCTTATTTAAACTTACAGTTGAAATATTTTTTTATTCAGGCAGAACTCATAAAAGTTATGATAAACAAACATTTAATAATATATTGTGTAGATTATATTATTATTGTGTTTTCCCTGACGATTAAAGGAGGAAATGAGTTTTTTGGGTATATTTTGCCTTTAAAGTGGTTCAGTATAGACAATTAAAAAAAATAATTAAATGTTTATATTTTAAATATATTATGTAAATACTAATTCAAAGACCAAAGTACTTATAAATGGTGAGTATCGATGATATTTGTTGATGAGGAATATTATACGAAATTGTACATACAAACAGTTTTGTATGAGATATAACCGAGAACGGTATGACTAAAAATAAGGATCCAAATTTTTATTATAAAAGTAAAAGAACTTTTACTGTACAAATGCGCAATGTTACTTTTATATTTTTTATACCATTTTTAAAATAAATATTTTTCTGGTTTGAAAAAATGGATTATTAAATAATCATAACTTTTCCATATTAATGATTACCAAAAATAACAACGATATTTTTCAGCCGAAGTTCTTCCTTTTTATGAAGAAAATTTGGTTTTTTAACTAAACCAAAGTGATTCTTGCCACACAAAATGGTTTTTTAACACACAATTTATGGCGTCTTCCGACCACGAAAAAAAAATAAGAAAAAACAGTGGTGGCCTAGCGTGTGCATTTTACATATAATATTTATACATTATATAAATTGTGAGATCTTAAATTGTTAAGCCATTACATTAAAAATAATGTGTGAGAAAATAAAAATATTATGTGAATCCGTGAATATTCAAACTATAAGTTCATCGTGTTGAACTATAATATGATCATGTGATAAGACTTGAAGGAATATTGAAAAATTAAAAGTCATGAGACAAACTAAATTAAAAGTTACTACTAGAGCAATGCTTTAAGTTTGGAAATTTTGAAAATTTTTATTTTTTTTTGTGCAAGAGTTAAGTACATGAGTACCGGTAAAGGTAGAAGTAGGCCATGGTCACATTTCTAACTTTGGTGTATTAAAAATCAGTAATATTACGTATGATGGCTTTAGTGAAATAATAACAAAGGAGATAACAATAGTGATAATATACAGACTTTACTGTCGGTAAATGTTTTGTGTTTAATTAACAAAATATGGTCTATAACTGTAAAAAATGAATAATTTCAAAATGTTCATCAAAATGTACAGCTGTAGTCACTACTTATACAAGTATGATATTTTCATTCTATTTTTGATGAATTTTTTTGTTCATTTTATTTCGATAAAAATATTTTTTATTGAAAACAAATATTCAAGTACCAAGTATCGAGAATATAGTATATACGTATTACGTAGGTGCTTAACTAAACTTCGAAATTAATATACTATTAGGTACAAATAACATTTATAATATTATGAAAATTGTACAATATAAATAAATCTCAACATTTAAAATTAGATATTTATGTTCAATAAGCGACATAGTAAATAAAAAAATATTTTATGGCACTGCATTATAAAAGGGCAATAATTATATTAATTTGTTGTGTTATATAATTTCTTGTTGTGAAATAAATTGATATATATATA
>PVMI01006864.1:0-10549 GCA_008528875.1 Aulacorthum solani | reverse complement strand
AAATGAAATCTCCGAATTTCGTGTTTACATGTGTCGATATCACTACGCACCTTTGGCTCTTCGAACCCGAACATGTCCAAGATTCCGATGGACCCGTCCGTGGCGTGTCTAGCGATGTTTACGGCGTTGTTGAGCGCGGCCATCGACTTGCTCGACTTGGAACCAGCAGTGCCAATGGTGGACGCGTGCTGACTGGCGACCTCGGCCTGGTTGTGAACCGAATCGTTGGAGTCACTGCTCAACGTGCCCAACGTCGAACCTAGTCGTTTCAGACTGTTCGCCCGGCGCACGATGGTCGCCACGGTCCTGCAGTACAGCGCTTTGGCCAGAGAGTCTCTTATCGAATTGGCCTGTGGAGAGAGTAAACGAATATAATATATATTGTGTTTAAGTCAAAAAAACAATATCTGAATTTCTAAGATAAAATTAAGTAGCCTTTTCAAAGTTTTATAGTATACATTATAATATATAATGTGCAATAAGACACACAAATTTATATGGGAATATGTAAAAATAATCAACGATCTGTACCTATACAATTCCAAAAATTCATGACTATGTAGCCGTACTATAGGAATACATCAAGATTTAATTTGAAAAATCTATAAAACTCGTTACCCGATAATATTCAGTGACGAATCTAAAACCGTGTATGCAATTTAAATCGAAACGTTTCGCGTAATGACGTATATTGAATTATTATAAATAAAACGATGTAATTTGACGATTTATTTCGATAGACTTACTGTGTTGGCGTCGCAAGTTGTTTTTATCAGTTGGGTGTTCCCCCGAGTAGTTTCAGAGTGTGTCCTAGTGGTGATGCCGCGGAAGAGCGACGGGAACGTGATGCCCAGCAGGCGGGCCACCGACGCCAATTCGGTCTCACCTTTGGCCACCACTTCGCCAGACCCGTTGTCCGCGAAATTGACGTTGCCCAAAAGCAGTACAGCGGCCAAAACCCGCACCACGTCCATGAACGGAATGCCAAGGAGACCTTTGTGAACGGGGAAAATGCCATATTATAACATTACGAGTACCGTTAACATGGTTATGGTTAGTGGACACATACCTAAGCACGACTTCCACGACTGAAATCTAATCGCATCCTCGGCTTCGTCCTGCCTGGTGTCGCCTTGCATTAGGTACTGGAGATTAGTCGGCGAATATCCTTCCAAGTTTAATTTCACTGAAAGGTTAGAAAGTATAAACAATGACTTATAGCACAATATGAATATTATTCTTTAACAGACTGTGAATGTAACAATGACACATAATTATTATATTATATTATATTATACGAAGACCTTCGTAAATATGACCCACCTCTTTCTTCCTGAGATAGGCCGGCCAGCATCTGGTAAAATATATGATAGTTCTTTTCGTTCGGGAGCGGGTGAACAACTCGGGTCTGATCCAAGAAATAACAGTGTATCTTAGTCCTGTACAAAGCACCGTCAGTCACCTGTACTTCGATAAAATGACCCTGGACAAAAATAAATCACACAAGACAATTAAATTAAATGATGTTTGAACGAACTCTTTATTTAAACACATTTTATGGTAATTGTCAATAGCGCAATGATCATTAAATACAATAAAAGTGCTGGAGTAGTTTGAAATGAGATCAAATGAGAAAAACCTTTGAATAAATTCAAGCGTGTAAATGGGTGAACATACACTAAAAATCACTTAATAACATACATATTATACTGATCACTTACGATTCGACTGGATTCCGAATTTGAAGACGTCTTGGCGGATCCCAATGACCTTAGAACGGTGAACGCGGCAGCAAGATGTTTGAAAGCGTCAGTTTCGGGTCCACCTCCGGCCACTTCGAACAACTGCCTCAACAGCAACATCGAAGCGTACGTCTTACCGGAACCACTAACACCTTAAAACAAAAGTTCCGTGGTCACAAGAACGTTATAAAAATAAATTTTCGAGTACAAAAGGTACGTTTATATTTCTATTGTATAGGCAGGTAGGTATTCAAAGGTTCAGTGGAGATACAACTGCGTACAAGTGATGTGACCTTGTGCGGAGTTGATAAGTTTATAATAACATAATCAGGCTTCAATAAACAATAGTACTATACTAACCAGAGAGTATGATGGCCTGCGGATATCCGGATTCGGTCTGCTGTCGGACAGCGTCCAGGATTACCTTGTGCAACTTGAAGTCTAGCGAGGCGCCTCTCATACTGGTGAGTGTCATTGGGTTGCCGATGTCTTTGTATGAGTTCATGCACAACAGAATGGGTCCCACATTGGTCTGAAACAATAAAACATCACAAAAAATGAAACTTCAAGTTTATTTTGCTTTAAATTCATTTCAAAAATGGTACAAAAATCATTCCAAATCATCTGCCCCTCGAGCAGTACTGATCAGTACGATCGTATCGGAATAACGACCGAGGTTCGCGTGTTTTCGTCTGGCGAACAATACGTCATAATATTTTATTAGATTTTTTGTACTAAAAAAAAATGAGTAGAATAAATCGGAATATAATGTTATTACAACTATACCTAATTGGAATTTAAAGTTTTTTAATCAACTTGTTAAAAAACGAGTAAAAAATTACACGCTGCGATAGAGGTAGGCAGGGTTATAATATAGAATACGACACAATATATAAATGCGTTTATATCATACACTCGTTGGTAATAAACTAATAACTAATAAGTACACATAATGCCGTTACCTACACGTGTATATTGCCGCACAACATTTCGGAAAAAATCTCTCTCGATTTTCCACGCACGAAATAAAAAACAACAAAAATATTATTAAGTATGGGGACTACCTACTATACACACGACGCGTCGGCTGTACACATGTTATATGTATAGGTTTTCGCTATAACTGCAGCTGTGCGTATTAAAAAAAATTATTATCGGTTTGGAAAATTAATTTCTCATGGATTATTATTATTCTTATTTTTGTGTAGTTTCCTGGTAAGTACGTACCTATAGGTATACATCCTTTCGGTAATAAAAATAATACACGCACACGCGCGAGCCCGAGTATCTCATACGTACAATAATTCGTCTCTACTTGGCGAACAAATTAGGGGTTTCTCGTCAAATCCGCCGGCGTCGAATTCGAGGAGCCCGCCCTGCAGCCCGACTGCATGTATATAGATATTTTTTTTATACAACACACGCGCGCCGATGCTTAATAGCTTCGTCCCGGGGGCAAAATCCTATACATACCTACATAGGTAATAATATTATATTTTCGTACGTGCAGGTATAAGTGTGCGTGTGTGTGTGTGTGCGTGTGTGCGCCGGGCGCAGGTATACCCGATTTAGGTTTTTAATTTCACGTCCTATATTTACTGTATGTATATTGTAATTATCGTTTTATCATAATATATATTTTATACATTATACGTATGCCTACGTATGGCGGTTACCACCGCGTCTTCCCTATAGTCGCAAAAGATCCATCGGACGTCGCCTTCGGGCGTGCGTACTGCTGCGCATACGACGCGCACAGGTAAACCGATATAAATAATATACATAATAATAATCGACGACGGTCGTATTATTATTTATTACTTTCTTCATTATTATTGTACAGGTATAGGTAGTACAGATATTATATATATATATATATATATAGTGGTGTATACACAGCGCTCAAGTATATATCGCCGCCACCGATTGGAATTCGCTCACCCTTCCCCCCTCTACACACACACACACACACACACAACTGTATTTACCGATGCAATATTATGATCACTGCATACGACGTTTGCGCGGATATGATCGTCAATTAATGTAACTAGAGATCAGATTTAAAAAAATATCATTAAGTTACAAAATATACATAATATTATCTTACTGATTTGCTAATTAGAAACATAAATATATATACATGTATTTTTAAATCGATCGGCGTCGTTGACGAACTCCAATTATTTTTACTACCTACCTAATATCGAATTGAGTAATTGATGCATATGACATTTTCACTAGTGTTTCTCACGACTCGACATTTTGATTTCAATCTACAGACGGATCCACATGTGATGCCTGTATGGCTGTATGGCTGTATATAATGCTCACAAAGTCACATATAGTAGGTATATTTCATATACTTTAGTAGATACAAAATATTGATTTTTTGAATTTACACTCTTAAGAGTTTTTATTTTGAGAGTATCAAAATATATATGACAGATAAAATAATTTAAATAATCAATTTTATTAATTTATATTTTTGTTATCTACCTACCTATATCCATTATTTTTATTTTTTTTTTTTTATTCACTTTATTACGTTACACTGTTTAGGTGTATGTATATTTAAAAGATAAATTTGAAAGTGGAATAATTTTTCGGTATTAAAAAATTGTTATTATTATGGAGACTATTGAGGTTTGTTGTTCACCGCGTGAACATATGGTGCGTGATTTATTTTTGAGCAGATTTCTTGCGAACAATGACGGTGCCCATTTAACACAATGCACATCATGCCACATATTATAATACTCGTACACTGACACTTGTTGCGATGACGCGATAGTAGAAACGAGAAAAATACTGTCTTAGGGAGGCCGACAAACGACGTGGCTAAAAATATCAAATTTCGAAAAGTGGTGATGAGTTTCCTCGACGAAAATCAAAGGTATATTATTATGACATTACGACCGCACGGCCTGCCCGGACGCAATCTAATATGATATATTTTAATATTTTATTGACCGCGGGCTTACCGATTACCTACCTATATATAGGTTCTCGAAACACAATATTATGATAAATGCGTTATTTTAAAGAACGAATTCCAGCCATCTGTCAACACCTTGACACACCCTGTAAATACACCACTCGCATAGGCGTGTGGAGCTTTGCGTGTGCGTGACGCGAGCACGTAATTATAATATTATTATATTTACAGTTTGACACGAGAGTTCGAAAAATACCACACTACCATATTATGTCCATATAGAGTGAGTGAAATCCTCTGCTTTCGTCGTCATCATAACACCTGTAACCATCGGTATTACCGCGTACGATTTTGGTGTACAATGTACATATTGTAACATAATAATGTATATTTTACGTGAGTTCACTCGATGTGATAACGATATTATTGATCGCGGACCGCCGCCAGCTGGAAAACGATTAAGGCAGCAGTATTCACACAACACCTATTTATGACTATGTGTATATAATATTATATAGATACAGTAGATCTACATAATACGACCGTGTTTGTTTAGCCGCACAGCTCGCTCATAATGTTTATAGGTAGGTACACATAATATAATGTTATGAGGGTCGTACACGTCAAATCGTTTTACGAATGCGACGAGAAGAGACGATAATGCCGCTTCGGTTTTTATTATTTTAAATATTAATAAGACGGCATTTGTATTTTTTATACAAATATATGAAGGCATGTGAACGGAGCTCTCGGCGGCAGGGGTAAAGGAGTACTTAGGTATGTAATATTGTGTCGTTATATTATATGTATATCGGCCTATGTAAATAACACGCCGAACTTGAATCGGGTCCGTGCTCGAGAGTCGAGATGACACCTATTCCTATCATAAATATTATCATTGTAACGTTTCGTCAGTTTGTCACCGTCATTCTTTCTTCGCCTGTTACCTACAAATATTTTTCGTACAGACCAAACGATTATTATAATATTGTGCTGAGCTTAAGTATAAGCTTTAAAGGTACAAAAACAAGAATTTTATTGAACTTTATGTCATAATTTTTGTTAATCATGATACATAAATTATAATCGATACCTTGAAATTCAGACAGGGCTGGTACTTTACAAGACTGAACAGGATGAATGGGGTTGATCAACAATTTCCGACTAAACATTTCAGCGTGTTATACTCTTATTCGAAAAAAAAGAAAGTATACTTTTTATTTCCCTACTTAAACTAAAATCAAGTCTATTATTATGAAAATCATACATTTTATTAATAATTTATTACGGTATATTTTTGTATTTATTATTATAGTTACTACACATAACACTCCTAAAGTCCTAATATTAATAATACACTATATAGCCTATAGGTAATCAAAAAATTGGCAATAATTTGTATTGTATTATATTTTAGTTTTAAGTTTTTATAGCTAATCAAAAAAAGGCTAACCGATTTAAGAAGTTGGAAAAATCACAATTTTGATTTTAAAAACGCAAATGGATGAGTTGCGTATAGTTCAAATTAAGTCTCCGGGCTACGGCTAGAACAAGTAAGTACTAACATACTATTTATCACTACTATTAGTTCTCCCATTATTATTTCTTTAAAATGTTTGGTTAAATAGTTCAACATAAAATATAAATACTAGGTACTTCCCAAATCATAAAAACGCTTCTTAATCAAAGAGAATATACATCACGAGTAAACCTGCGAAATTCGTCAGTTTCGGTGATTGTATTCCGTCACGACCGGTAGCATGAGGCCCGCCGAAGTTTTCACACAATAAACGTTGTACGTTCGTTAATTATTATTATTTGATTGCTGTACACACGTTTAAGACAAAAAAAAAATGTAATAACAACAATGAAATTACACGCGGGAGCTTCGTTATATACGATTTTATATTACCGTGTGTATTTTCCTCGTGACTACGAGCGAACAATATAAAATAATAATATTATAATGATCCGATAATTATATGCGTTTCTCGGTCAAAAGCTGTGTGTAAATAATGTACCTACGTTTGCAGATAATACACATTTTATACTATGTGTAAAGATTTGCTGCTCGTGTGATAAAACGGGTACCCATATCGTGCATACGTAGTAGTCTAAGACGAGGTTAAAATATACGGGAGGATTACAATATATATATATCAAAGATACAGAAATAACCGACGATTTTCACCCTTAAGAACAGCAAAACACAATGATATTATGATCTATATATACCTAGGTCGGGCGGACGACATTGCTCTGAAACAGTGTCCGGGAAATCGTATTTTTTATTAGTCGAGTTTAGAAAATTCGGACGATTCAGCTGATTAAATCCCGCGAAAAATGTACATTCAAAAGTGAACTTCCTATACGAATGTTTAGTGAAGATACATGTTTAGAAACGGATGAGCCTTGAGAAACTTGTCGAACCCCATGTAGGTATATAATACAGACTGTGTAATATTATGTCAGCATAGAATTTACTAATGAAGAGGTTGTGCAGCGGGTGGTAACACAAGGCGGATAAACAAAAATCACGAAATCGCCACCCGCAAGAGATCGGTGTCGGTCGATAAGAGATATGAAAAAAAAATCTCGTGATCCCTCTCCCTCCAGCCAGATCCAAACACCTAATAAAAAAATACTCTTCATGGGTAATGCACGTCTTTTTATATACAATGATGTAGCCCGTGTACAATAATAACAAGCATATATTCCGTACATACAATATTATACGTGTATTGTGAATAATTAGTGATAACTATTGTACAGGGTGATGTACATTTACTGCTAACCAGAGGCCGGATATGAATTATATATAATATATTGTACGGTTTCGTTTATTTACTTTCGAAAGTGGAAACAAATGAACTAATTGTTAAAAAGTCAAGAGAATATTATACGGAATTCAACAGCTGCCTGTATAATGGTATACCTCAGGTATGACATGTCGTGTACGATAGCTTCGAAAAGATTTAAAGTAAAATCCTACGATACACGGCCGTGATTCACGGACGTATCTCCTGATTCACGATATACAAAAAAATCACGCTGTACATATAGTATCGCGTGTGCTCTTATGTACCTGATCAGTTCCCATGCGGGGCAGAGGGGTTTTAGGTCTTGGGGTTCATGGCACACAGTTTACGTATGCGATACAATAATGTGTTCAATATGCATAACGATGTATTACTATATATGTAACAAATATTGCCAGTTATTCAAATGCATAATTTAGCTCCTACGACTAACATTTTGAAAATAGGATTTTGATCCGAACTGCAAAATGTTCTCTTATTTTAAATTAAAAAAAAAAAAAAATTAACGATATTCGACTTCTCTATCGGGCGTGGAAGCTTTTCCCGTAAGACATATTTTTGTACTAAAACCCGCGCACCGACAGTAGGTATTAAAATTTCTTGTGAAATCCAACGGTCGAATTATGTATAAGAATAAATAATTGATGTTGGGACTCCTTTGACGAAAAACCAAAATAATGTAAGTCGTACTCACAAACATTTGTGTGGCGCAGAACCGACTCTGCAGCGCCTTGAGCACGGCATCCTCGGTCAACGGCCCAGGGAGATGGATCAGGTCACCGCCTCCGCCCGCGGCCGTCCCGTTACCGGCGGGCCCGGTTCCGGCTGCCGTCGGTGGTCCATGGAACGATCGGCGGTGCGTCCGCTGGTTATTCGATTCAGTCTTTTGCTGCGTTGCCACCGCCGACGCCGAAGTCGGCGACGACGTAGCATTTAGACACTTAGCAACGGCGGTGGCAGCTTGGCCGCCGTTTTGCGATTCTTCTTTGCCCTTGAACAGTTTATCTGCGCACAACAAAAAACGCACCGTAAGTATACAATATAAGTAGACACTTCGTCGTTTAGTTATTTGAGAGCGGCAGACGGTGTTAAACAGTGCAAAAACCCCGATCCGTCAAATCGTTTATAGTTAAATTGTTTGAAATAACTATTACCACGCCAGTGGCGGACCGCAGGGAGAACAATCGTAATGGACATAATATTATAGGCAGGGTTGGGATCTATCTTAATATTATGTTGTGTACCGCCGATACAGTTGTGGGAAGTATCGGGTATTTTTTAGTAAGGTACATTTTTAGCCTATGTACCGAGTATGGTTATAGAGTAACCTAGCGATTATCTACCTATATCATAAGCAATTTTCTCCAAATGATATTTGTTTGTGGACACATTAAAAAGACACTTTATAACATTTAACATCAATAATTTATAAGTAGAAAGATATCAGTATTTTTACGTTTTCACGCTTCTTCATATAAAAATAAAACATATCGATCACCCCTCCCCCCATCCATCAACCTTGAGGTGAATCCATGATGAATTTACATTTCAATGAAAGTAATACAACACGAATATGATGACTTAGTGGGACCTATGTGTCTCTACTAGTAGGTAGGTATAGTAATATTATATGTATTATCAGAGTCGTCTGATGACTAGTATGTTTATATACAATGATAGTATGGTACACTGGTACGCGCAAAATGTCTGTTTTGCACCGTTACCACACGATTTCATACCAGGGAAATCCAACGAACCGTATTCGTGCGAACCATACCTATACACTTAATATTATAATATCCTCGTACAAAACCGCCACCGCTGCAGCAGGTACCTACTACAATAATAAAACCATAGCTAAGTGTTCCTCGCAGGATGCGATTATACTTATAATTATTACTTTGCGACTCACAACTCTGCAGATATTATATTACACGACCAAATGTTTCCCATAATACTGGACGACGAACCATTACTAGATTATAAAAGCACCTGATGATCATCGCGTTACAAAATAAATAAAATAATAATTATTATTACTATGATTGCAGTTGTTGTCGTTGTGTACGAGAAAATTAATTTCACTAAAGGTATAATTATTTCTATATTATGCGTTTAACATAATGCACGTTGCTACGTACACATAATATTATAATGGGTATATTATACACTTGGGGGACGGTTCACATTAATAGGATATAATATTGTTACGTCCGACTTTTAGTTGATGGAGCAATTACCGATGTTATTACGCACTAGAATCGCCTTCATTATAGACGTCGTGTTATACCGCATCATCGGTAGGTATTTTAGGAACGGCGGTGAGGCATCGGATACAGGCCTGAAGTTTGGCCAAGATTTATAATCGATTCTTTTAACATGTATATTAGATACATATTGATTATCTACTGAAATGCATCATGAATAGGGCATATAGTTACTGCGTGCAGGGAAAATCTGAAAAGCCAACGCGAAAACGACGACGATGACTGTTTTCAGATTTTTCATTTACAATAATGATGAAAACGATGTAATCTGAACCCTAAACTGATGTTCGAAAGACGTTATAGCAGTCATAGCAGCTACGATGATTTTGGTTGATAAATAAATTGTATACATTTTAGACTCGTAGTTTAAAATGATTATGCTTACTGCATTATTGTTACTGCTATGGCGGAAACTGTTGTGTATATGAACCTCGAACAATATCTTTCAACAATAATTTTGGAATTTATGAAATATTTTATAAACAAGGCTCGTTGGTATATTTTCAGACTATGTGTACTGGCTGCACTATCATTATTATTGAATCAAAACCTTAAATTTGTATTCATGTTTAAGTACCTCCGATAGGAGGCCTCTTACCTCAGTATCTTCTGTCTGTTTTGTTCTATTCTATCACTTAAGTTTATTGTTCAATTATTGTAACCGATGGCGTTATACAGAATTTTGTTTAAAAAAAAATGTGTACTGATACAATTTTTCGAATACGTCAGAAAATACAATAATACCCGTGTCGTCGTGTCGAGTTGCATTCATGTATTTCGCTA
>PVMI01006852.1:10273-37093 GCA_008528875.1 Aulacorthum solani | reverse complement strand
TCCTATAGGCTAGATGGCTATTACAGCTTCGTTGTTTCGTTTTCGTGTTATTTCGTCCATTATCAATACCACCACCCACCAGTTGTTGTAGCATTAGCTATTGCGTCACCGCTGTGCGGCGGGTTTCAATAATAATAATAATAATAATAATAATAATTACGGGCACGTGCGTTGTGGTCATGCAGACGGGCATTGCTTTATCATTATCGTATCAAACGGAATTATTGTTATGCGGAAAACCGTTCATTATCACACATTCACACGACGATAATAACAATTATTATTAGTTTGTTTTTGCGATTTCTGATGACTGCTGACGAAATACGTCAATAGACAATAATAATAATCTTTTCGTTAGGTAGCCGTTGCCGTAGCCGAACGACCGGCCGAGTAGTGATACCATTATTTTTTATTATACTCAAACTGTGTAAGCAAGTATTGCAAGTAACTAAATACCTATGTTTACCTATGTTATAATTATATTATGTAAACGAAATGACCAGTTTCCATCGCCATTTCGTAGAGTGCGATACCACCGGTCGTGTTGGTAATATCGTTTAGCATACATGACGGAATAATTATATGCCAACCACATACGCGATGGAGGAGATGTACGATAGCGATAATAATAGTAATTGCAGTAGTTTAATGACATCGTCGACGGATTCCGATGGCGGTTCTGTGCTCTCTGTAGTTCTTAACGACACCCAGACACAGGTAAATCCTTCTGTGCTTGTTATTATATCTATGATGTATGACCTTCCCTATCGATGATTACCTATACATTATTAATTTTATTCACGTGCAATTATGCACAACAGGATAATGGACCCGAGGCGTTTACTTATGCTGCACCACTACCCGTGGGATCCTATGCCCTTGCTTCTTGCGTGTATGTACTAATTGACAAGGGTAGATCGATGAGTGCAGACATGCGTGTCATGTGGTATTTGAAACGTTTAGGAACCATACAGATGGTAGATGACGACTTGGATGTTGAATCACCTGAACAGTGTAAAATTATGTCATTTATACCCAGAGAAGAAAATTTGGATAAAGATGGCTTTGCAAATTCTATTTTTGTTATGGATGCATTTACTCGTGTTTATTTTTTGACAGCAGTATATAATATGGTATATTGTTTAGATATGAGTCCATCAAACTGTTCAGTTGTAAGAATACTTAGAATACTTACTTACAGTCATGGAAGTATTGCATATGTTGTTATATTTGATTTTAATTTTGATTTAGGATATTCAGAGATGTCATGTTATGCTTGATGAGATGATTGTAGCACTGCGTAGAAGTATTAAGGGGTTTATCAGGCCTGTAAGATATATTCATTTTTTTGTTATTGTATTTTTTTATCTATCATCTATTTTTATCCTAATAGTTTATTGTACCTGGATCTGATAAGATAGTTTTTGAACCACAAGTGTATGTCACAGTTATAGTTCATACACCATTTTACACATCACCAGCTCAACAGGTTTGAAATATTTTATTAAATAAAAATACAATAGTAATACCTATGTACCTATGTGTTAATTTTATTTTTAAATTAGGTATTAGTACAAGGATGGCTTATCAATAATCGTAACTTTCAAGAGTTTATTAAAACTATCACAACAGAAATGAATCATCTAGAAAATTCATTAGCAATGACAAAAAAAGCTACTCAAGAACCTAAGGTAAAATATGTGTACATTTTTGACATATCTAATTAATTTCAAAGACATTAATTAATACCTTAAACAAATGCATCTTTTCATAGATTTTTTTTTTAATGTACTATATTTCAATATTATGTTTAAGAGACTGTTAGCTCACTATTTTTTCTCTGATCCCTATATAACATGAACAAAATATGTTTATGTACAACCATTTTAATGATTTATGGAATAATCTTAAGAGTAAAATCGCTAATTACAAAATATATAGATGATAAATATTTTTGAGGCTTTGATATATCAGTTAAATATTTTATTTGTGACTACTTTATATTAATTCAAATTTATTGTTAGCTTGAATTTAAATGAATGTATAATGTTTTTGAGAGGATACGTGGACAAAATGATAAGTAAAATTTGAATATTAACAATTTAATTTTCTATATTTTTTTATAAAAAGTGATTTTACATTTTAGATTACTTAAAAGCCATAAAAACTTGTATGCATTTTGTCTATGTTGCGCATGAGTTTGAGACAGAAGACAGATAATATGCTAATACACTTAAAAACCAAATTTTATGTAGATAAATTTGTGCCTTTTTAAAATCTCAAAAAAAAAGAAAAATAATAATAAGCAAAATTAATATTGTATCTATTGTCTATTATATAATAGTTGTACATTATTATGTAGGTAAATACATGTTACTATGAAAATCCACAGTTTGAGAATGCTGACATACACTAAAATCATTGGTAAATATTGTTTAAAATTGTGTTGTATTTAAGCATTCATTAGTAAATGTTGATATTACAGAATGGTATAATAGGAGAATACTGCTAGTGGTTATCTTGGAATTACAGGAAAACTACAATAATAATCTATATAATATACCTATAACTAATTGTCCGTTTGTTAGTACTTGGTAATATCGCCGGCCACATAAACTATCGAAATCATATTCACATATAAGGTTTAGTTGGCACTCTTATAGTCCCATTGGCTTATGTTTTAGTTAAGTGCTGCCGTTGACCAAAAAATAAATTATTTTTAGGCAATTAAACGTTTTCTGGATCAGCTAGTATAAATCAATACCATATATTAAGTTATATCATACTTGTTAATAATCAGTGGAGTAATTAAGCCAGGACCTCCAGATACGTCCAAGTTGGGGGTCACAGTACTTTAATCACTGCATAAAAAAAATTCATTAATCTTTTATTTGAATATATTTAATTTGATAAGTAATTTTGTTTTCAGCAAAAATCAAATCAACCTACCCTAATACTAATAGTAAAATAAATTACTTTAATAGAATCTTAACAATATCAAAAAATATATCATGAAATATACTTAGTAGTATAAGCTGATAGACTGCACCGTCTTTGTTCCGAAATGTTTTTTGTATGCAATTCTTTATCATTAAATTCAAACTTAATTTAACTGAATACATATTTTTTTAAATTTTATTTTGTACAACAGTCAAGTATATACGTACAAACTGGAAAAATTTCAAGTAACAAAGTTCAAAGTAACAGTTAAAAAGTGTCTTGTGTTGAATGGTCCTATCCATTGTTATAAAAGGTATATAATATTAATGGATTTTTCATTTTATTAATTTTAAACAATTAAAAACACGTTATTGCAAAACCAAAATATATTTGGATTTTTGATAAGCAAATACGTTGTTGTCATCAGTATAGGTAAACAAAATAAATAGCGGCACTGCAGTAACCATTAGGTTGGCCCTTAAAAATAAATATTTAAATTTTTTTTGTGGCAACCAATTTTTTTTTGTAAATTCCCGATTCGATATTAACTGCAAAGTTTGAAATCAATTGTTCACCGCCCCCGTTAACTTGAAGTTTGGTAGTTTTGTAATTTTTTAGGAAAATCGCTAAACATTGGTCCATGGTTTTAAGGTTGTATGTTTTATGATGATTTCAAAAATTTCACTTTTGACATTATGACATAATTTATTACCTTCGCAGTTACAATTTTAAGCAAAAAATAAGTAATAGCCCTAAATTATCTGGCTAAACCAATTTTTATTGTTTTTATTTATGTCAGTCAAATGATTCAAAATACATTAAAATTACATATGTTCAAAATTATTAAAATTAAATTGTCTATTATAATATTTAAAAATAATTACTTATATGTCGTTTAGTCACAATTTTTTTTTTTAATGTTTCCTTTTTGCAGTCAGGAAATATTTTTTTTGTCACTCACAAATTGTAATTTAAATTGTTTTTGTTCCTCATTGGTGTTGAGTATTGAATTGCAGTCTTCATTCAATTTTATTTCCCTCTCGGCCGTATTGTTGACAGTTTTCAGTTTAGAGACCATTTGTAATGCATTTTGAAAAGATAAGTTTTCACTCCAATCAGATGGGTCATTTAAAAGAAATTCTGTGTAAGTTAAATATTTTGAAAAAATTTAAAGTTTCTCTTAAGACAAAAATTTCTATTTTGTTTTTCACAAATTCTGTAATTTCTGATTCTTTTAAATTTAATTGTTTAATTTTGTCATTTAAATCTATTTTATTATTTCGTTTAATGATCACTTTTCTTTTTGATTCAATAGAAATACTTTTATAGAAAATGCCAATGCAACTGCTTCGGGTGTTAGATACCACAAATGATTTTGACATTTATTCGGTGCTACTCTAGATACATTAGTATCAATTGAACTATAGCTGCACAATTTTCATAGAAAAAGTAAATCTTGATATGGTGCGGCTGCAGTGGAAGGCGCTTTAAACGATTCTTCAATTTAGATTGTAACTACTAATATACAAATATTGTTAGGTCCGTTTTTTTCAATAGTACTTAATTCAAATTCATTACAAAAGATGTATATTTTAAGGCAATAAATAGTTTTTGCCATTCCATCTTGCATGGTGCATTGCACCAAAAGTATGGAAAAAAGTTGTATTATTTGATTTAGCACCAAGGGCCCATCAAGACTGTATAGACTCAATAATGATATGTAAAAACATATAAATCCAGTCTGGAGTTATGATTATTTTAAAATATACAAAAAGTGTAGTGTTAAAATGTTTATAACTTGCTTCATAATTAAATTATCAATACAAGCGTACAAAATTCTCTAAGATTAGATCACTCTAATTTTTAAAATCACAACATTAAATGGATTATTGCGAATGTAAAATTTTCCATGTTGAAAGTTTTGAAGACATTTTACTTCAATAAAATGTATCATAAATTGATGATGTTTTAATGGATTAGCAAATTTAATTGACACAAGGCCTAAATTACTAAATGACACATTTGAATTCAAGATTATATTCGGTGAAATTTGCAAAACAAAGTAAACCACAAAAAATTGTGGTTGTAAGAATATTTTAAAATATGAAAGTTTATCTTGTTACAATAAATTAAATTACTAAAATTTAAATTCATCTATAATATCATTCTCACCATTTGTTTTAATCATAATTTAAATACAATTATACAAATATAATAATGTATTGATCTAATAATAATAGTTAAATGATTCAATTAAACACATTGTATTTGATTTATCTTTATGTATAAAAATGTCTGTCTTTGTGTCCTTTACGCCTGCTAAAACAGCTATACCAATTTTGATGACATTTTTTATGTCCGCTTGAGTGGTTCTCTGGATGTTTTAGATTTACAATTGGACCTGATAGGTTAGCCTAACCTGTTTTTATGTTTGGTTACTATTGGTTATAAGAGAAGTATAAATATATTTAGTAAAATTAAGTATTTATTTTTGTTTATTGGTTGCCATTAATTAATCAGGTAGATCAGGTTAAGCATGCATCAAATCTAATTTTCGCATATTGCCAACCAAGGTGGTTACGTTGTACTTATAACCGCAATCAAAATAAAAATAAAATATCACAGCAGGTGGATTGCCTATCTGATAATATACTGCTCACACTATCACAAGCGAGTCTAGTATAGAGTTAGAATTTTTAATGGGCAACTAAGTGCACGGGATCAGCTAGTTATCAATATTTTTTGAATGAATATGTATGTTAAAATTCTCAAAAATCATGTAAATTTCAACATTCAATGGTTTATGTCCATATTTGCCAATTTAGGGTGTATGTACGATTTTTTCTGACTGTCAGCATTTACCATACTGTGGGCATTCACAGTAACATATATATTATTGTAAGTGCAATAACTTTTTATCTATCACTAAGCAGCTTAGAAACTAACAGCTTAAAATGGAAAATTACTATAATATTTAAATGTTGTAACTTGTAGGTACCTCTATAAAGTAGATTTTGTTTATTTACAATTTTTTATTAAGAGAATGGTACACTGACCTGGCATGTGTTGTCTCCGTCTTACAGCCGTGTAACATAACAAATTTGTGGGTCCATTAGAGCTTATTTTGGGTTGTCAATGTTAATATTAGGATGAATCCACCAGTTATTAAATTTAAAATAAGATAACTATCTGTGTTCTCTCATTAATTTTGAGTGAGTTTTGAACATTTTAATATTTCACAATTTCACATACTTATAGTTTGTTTAAAAACTAAAACATCCTAAAAAACTAACCAGAGAACACAGATAATGTTATTTATATATTTTATAATGACCAATCACTCTAATATTTAAAGCTACTTTTGAGCTACGCAACTAAAATTTGATATTTTGTGCATTTGTAAGACAGAAACAACACATGCGGGAAGTGTGTCTTCATAATAAAATCCACTTTTCTTTTGGACTGACATTAATATTTAATTATTTTCAAAGATTAATGTAATTATATTATATTATTGTATATTTAACAACAAAGAAAGATTTAGCTAAATTTCACAAAGTTTTCTTTTTAACCTGGTGTCACTATTTTTTTTTATTTTGGATATCCAACGAAACTGATTGTAGCATAAATCAAAGACTTTCCATCCAATAACATGCAGTTAGTGCTGCCTCTGTCGGAAATTCAAAAAAAGAGTAAAAATTAACTGAAAAAGAAAGTTGTGAAATTGAGATATGACTTTATTTGTTACAGTAGCTGATAATATATTATATTTATAGTATGCTTTGTTTTTTTTTATTTCTTGGTCCTTCAATGAATATTAGCTTTTATAAGACTAATAATTGTAATAATAAAAATGTATAACCAGCAATTATTGTAATCAACAAATTATTTTTGTGTTATAGCCTTTTATTAATGTAGTTGAAACTAATAATACTTCAGAAAGTGACAATTCAGATACAAATAATGATAGTTTGATGAATAGCGATAATTTGATAAATAGTGATGATTCGATAAATAGTGGTTCAAATGTAAGACCTACATTTAATAACAATCCTGATTCAGGTTTTATAAACACTTTAAGATACGGCATGTTAGCTGTTAGATTATTACCCCAGTCAAGCATATCAAGTAAGTAATTTATTTTAAATACATTTTTATTTTTATGTTACATTATAATTTAATACTTGAATCAAATATTGGTAACAATTTTGAGAAATAATTCTGGAATTAAATATTTATGTGAAATTTGGTTTCGTAGTTTCAAGTAAAATATTTTTGCAGGTCAATTAATCAAAATATAAGGATCTTAATATATTTAAAGTTATAAAACAAAGTGTTTTTATTTTTGGATTGCACTTTCAGTTCTAAATTCACATTTGTTAATTAAAAAGTTGACATTGATAGAAGTGCACATTTGCAATATTATTTCCAAATTTCTGATAGCTTTATTGAAAATTTAAAAAAACATTAAATTTATTGTTTTTATTCATGAGTATTCATATAAAGCATTTCGTGAGTAAATATTCTAGGGATACTGAAGATGGCCTATAGTGACGTAATGATGCTAGCACAGTATATAATGTTGTGATCCCAGTATTAGGGTCCATAGACCAAGAATTAACAAAAATCAAAAGTAAAATTGCAAGGCGAATGGAACTGACATCCAGTATTTTAAAATCTGTGTGTAGGTTTGTCCTATGTAGATTTTGCACATTTGTGTGGTAATGGGCGGCACCCGTTTATATGTTTATGAAGTATATTATGGTTTTATACGGAGTATCGTGACATCTTTTTAACCATATTTTTTACTATTAATACTACTACAAAATATTCTAGTTTTCTTAGTGAATCCTGTACTAAAAATAGTATTAAGTTAAATAATATGTATATACTATATTTATTTGAAATTATCAAATAAATAAGTACATGATACACTGTATGTATATCAATATTACAACCATGTATATAATATTATTTGTGTATTTGATTTTTATATGTAGTGTTACAATATTTGTTTTTTAGATTTAATTGTTATTACTGATGGGATGATTACTTTGGCTGACATACAAGTGCTTGATTCTGTTTTAAATCAATTAAGATGTATAAGTGTGGCATGCTCATTTTTGCATGTTTCTAGTCAATTTCACCCACATTCGGGCCACGGGAATGTGCCATACTCTGAGTTGATGCAGCTTATAGCAACAGCCACATCTGGTACTTACTTAAACTCATTTCCAAAAACAACACTTAATTTAGTTGTTAATTTTTATCACGATAAATTCATCATGTGGTCGTTTAAAAGAGGAGATGGTAATGAGTCTCCAAACAATACAACAAATCTTAGTTGCACACCTCCACGTGTTCGCCCTGGTGAATGGACAGTGAGGTATGATTCAATATTTTATTTGCACAACATTATATGTATACCTAATATATGACTGAACCATATTTTTAAGAAAAGACGCAACCTACCAATAAATTTGTTCAATTTTCTAATTGTGGGTTTTGCCATTTCTGTTATACACATTTCTAACAGTTGAAAGACTAATGAGTTATGAATTATAGTTGGAAAATTATGGTTTGTTTTAGGAATTCAAATTTTTATGGCAACAGACAATCACAATTGGTCTCTAAAAAACAATTTAGTGATCATATTCAAGCAAATCTTGATAATATAGTGTGTTGCCGTTTGCGTGAAGGATTTATTATTGAGGTATTTACATAAATTGGATTTTCCTATGTTCAGTTTAAAAAAAAATGTATTGTTTATAACAAGAATTTTTTCATATTATTAAGAA
This sequence comes from Aulacorthum solani, assembly GCA_008528875.1. Lineage (NCBI taxonomy): Eukaryota > Metazoa > Arthropoda > Insecta > Hemiptera > Aphididae > Aulacorthum > Aulacorthum solani. The sequence continues at coordinate 28,355 of PVMI01006852.1, read as the reverse complement.
ATAAATAATTGTAGGATATACAATACAAAGATGCAGGAAGTTCAACTGTTGTTCCTTACATGAATAATTCTAGTAAACTACAATTAAAATTAATTTTGCCTTGGACTAATCATATATATATTGAGTATGATATAACTGTAAAATGGCCACCATCAGTAAAAAAAAAAATTGAACCAATAATTATTGAAGAAACACCAGAATTAGTAGAACCATCGACACCAACAACACAACCACCTGCATCAATACAACTAGACAGTTTAAATATATATTACACTGTTTCAGTCAAAGGTAAAACAATATACTTCAGCTTATTACTATTAACTATTATTTATATTGATTTGTTAACATTATTAATTGTAGGTCCATATGAGTTTCTACATGACATAACATGTACTAGAACTAAAAAATCTCAGCTTCTATCAAAAATACCTAGACAATGTCAATTTCAATTATCATCCTGCCGATCATCATCAATTTCTGTTGCTACTGCTACTACTACTATTACAAGAAATTTGAATTTGCTGCCAGAAAGATCATATAGCAGTATTGAAAAGAGAGTTACTTCTAAGTATAGACAAGCGTTGATCGCACGATTTTGGTTAACTATGCGTTCCATAGCACAAACCGATTTGCTTGTTAAACATTTGGAAGCATATTCTCCTAGTACAGGTCATTTAATGAATTCTGACAACTGTAATCAACCTTTAGAACAGAATGAAATTATTCAAGACCAACATATTCAGAAACAAGAGAGTCAACAAACAGTACAAATAGAACCATCATCGCAAGTAATACAAAATCTCCAAGCACTAGAAACACCTCAAATTTTGCAATTAGATGATTCTAGTGTGATTTCAAGTAATTTAAATAGTACCAACTCTAAAACAGATACAGTATTTAGTACTGAGAAAACAGAAGCAAACATGCTTAGTTTTTTGGCATCTGAAGCTCCAAATAAAAGTCCATTACATAATGGTGTGCCATTATTCTATTATTCGGCAACAAATTCAAACACATCATTTAGCTTAAAACAAAGTCAATTTAAAACTGAGTAAGTATTAAATTGCTCTGTTTAATGTTGTGTAAACGTAAAAAATATATAATGTATTTTAGTGATCAACAACAAAGTTACACCGATCAACAACATCAGCGATTTGCCGATTTTTGGAAACCTGTTTGTACCTTAGACCCTGATACTCAGTGGCCAAAATGGTTTTCCACTTATAGAATTGGTGGTGGTGTATTACTGTTGAGACATGATCGACCATTACCACAATGGTTTAGTAAGGAAAATACAGATAGCGATAGTTATCAAACCCTGACTTGCACTAAATCATCTGTTTCACTTTTTGCTTTGCTGAAGGAATGGTGCACATTTGTTTTAATTGATGAACACTCTTATGTAAAATGTTTAGACCAGAGGTAAAATTTGTAGACAGTTTTTAAAAAATTTTTATATTGAATTTTCGTTTTTATTAATAGTGAAACATATACTGATGATGTATCATTCTGTATTGCACGAGTTTCACCTAGGCCACCATCTTGCTGTTGTGTAGTATTGCATTTAGCATTTCAAAGTTGTGTACCAGCTTCAGTCCATCATAAGGTTTAAATAAACAAATTGATTATTATTATTAAAACAGCTTATTATATTATCTTTTACTTATAGATTATTGATGATCTGAAAAATGATATTGAATTATTGGATTCAACTACTGCAGTAAAACTGTTTTCTGAAGATAATAATCAAGGGACTGAAGATCAAGAAAATAGGACAAAAAAAACTAAAACAATTATTATTGAAGAATCGTTAGAAACACCAAATAAACCTTCAAGACATCAAAGATATGTGTATTTAATGGATAAACCACTTGAGAAGATTTTAATTAGGTATAGCAATAAATTAAAATGTTTTAGTAAATTGTAATGTTCAGAAACGGAATATATTTTTTTAATTTTATTATAATTCAGATATGAGCGAATTCCTTCAGAATTCACCACTGTCATATTTCCTGATGGCTCGCAACCCTCTTCTGCTATAACAACAATAAATATACAAAAGCCTAGATCTAAATTAAATATTGGACTTCCTCTTAATACGAATACGGTCCATGAGTCATCAACTGGAGTAGAATCAAAAGCTGTATCAACAACGACTACTCTTTCGCGTTATCTGTATCATAAACGGTGGATATGGAGTAGTGAATGTAGTCACTATAGTCAATGTAGTAATAGTGTGTCTCAAAAATTACAACTACAATCGCAATTAGCACGTACTCTATCAGTTTTGACAAGGTATAAGATAAATATTATTTTTAAGATTTGCTTGTCATCATCGTGCAAAAAATATTGACTCTAGGTATATTTTCATACAAACTAACCACTCATTACATAACATATTTTAGTGATTATATGATTTGAGAAAATCTTATAAAATACTGAGGACTTGTGACTTAAATTGTTGCATAGAACAACATCTATAATGATGATGTATATATATACATCATCATTATATATATATTGATTTCAATTAAAAAACACATTTTTTTTTACAAAATATCATTTAGATTTCAAGTTATGCTTTTGATGTATTATTCATAATAATATTTTGAAAAAAAAGTGTATTTTAATTTGAAAACACTTTAAACTTGAAAGTTAACTTTAAAAATTAAAATTCTATTATCTTAACATTGTTTTTAAAATGAATATTTTAAATAAAAAAAAAAATCAGACGATTTACTCGTGGCTCTTCCATTAACTGTCCAAAAATAACTTTATAAAAGTGTGCTTTATAATATGATTAAAACATTTTCAGTGATTTTACAGTATATAAAAATTATATTGTTTAGGCATGGAAACATTCATCTTCTTTTATATATCATCTCATGTAATTATGTTGGTTATCAATTTATTCATGTTTAAAATTTTACATTTTATGATTTTTTGATTTACTGGTTTTAGAGTAACTTGGTATTGATAACCTAACCTAACCTTGCATAACTCATTGCACATTTACTGCAGAGTGGATTTATTTTATTATTTTTGATATGAAAGCAGTAGTAAATTGACTTAATTAAAATATAATTTGAAGTTCAGCCATGTTAAAATAGCACAATAATTTCTTTAATAATGTTTATGTTTTATTTACACATAAGATATTTTACTCTATAAGCTAATTTTGAAGCATTAAGTCAAACTGATCATTGCTTACAGATGTATAAAATATTATTTTACAATCAAAACTTTCCTCACATTACTCATAATTTTATTGAAAAAGAAAGGTTTATTTATGTATTCAGTTTTAACGATTCCCATTGTTAGTATACCTACCATTTAGATAAACAATATTTAATGTTATATTTTACTTTGATATTGGCTATACTGTTTTTTTTTTTATAATGCTAATAACTAAAATTATGAAGATGAATAACTTTTATATTAATTGTTAATTGTTTTATTAGGTTATCTTTATTTTTTGTTTATTTAATTTTTAGAATACGATTGAGAGAAGGTTTCAAATTTGCACATTCATCTGCTGGTATTATAAACATGGTTTTAGAAGTAGACATGATAGAAGTTAGTATACCATACACCATATTTTTTTAACAAATGCTACCAATTAAAATAACAAAATCATTTTATCAAACAATGTAGAGTTTAAGGTGTAATTGCATACGCTATAGTATATTAAGTACAAATATTTTATGATGCATTAGATTGGTTTCTACAATCTATATAATAATATATAAAATATAAATATACACATTCATTTATAGTCAAATGTCTTTTTCGTTCCAAGTTCTTGGTAGCTAATATTTATTACATATTCACAAAGTTAATAATTTGTGTATACAATATGAAATATAAATAATTGCTTATTTTTTATAGTACTCGATGCATTCATTTATACTACATTCATTGACAATGTCTATTCATTTATACACATATACTGTCAAATTTAGTTACTGAATACTTTTCATCAGTATAAATAAAAAAAATAGTATATAGATACGCATTACATCAAAATAATTATAAAATTATATTTACTTGAAGGGGATTGAATGCAGTAGTTGTCTGTCTTTGTCTAACACATGTGGAACAGTAATTTTGACATGTTTTCATTACATTGATCTAATTAAGCAATAAGATTTCTAAAAACAGATTTGAATTTGTCGTTAAGTCTACTTGGTTGGTATCAACTTTCCCAAATTTTTAATTTTTGTATGTTAACTTCTCCAAAAATTTTACTTTTTTATTTCTTGATTAATCAATATGTTAGAATTAAAACACTTGTAAATTTCTATGTCTCACGTGTGTTGAGCAAAGACAAAAAACTACCACTTCCAATCTCATTAATTTTAACAGAAAATAAAAAATATTAATTCAACTGGATTTATTAAAATAAAAAATATACATAACTATTACGCTAAAAGATTTATAATTGATAATTAGGTTGTTAAAATAAATTCCAAAACCTGATAATTTATTATCAAATTTAAACAACATTTTTTAATAAATAATTTTTTGTAATTTAATTACAATGTATTAACCTTATACAAAATAATTAATTAGTTAAATATTAAACAATAAAATAAGTTATTCTTTAAGAAATAAATGAGTAATATTATATTCTAGGGATCACCCCACTGTCCTAGTACGCCCACCAGTCATTGCGTCATCCAGTATGTTTTATTTCCGCCTAACAAGCTACAAAAACAGCAACAAAAAACTTATGAATATAATAGTGTTTTTGATCAATTCAACATGGAAAATAATGACTTTGAAAAGTCATCAATATTGTCGATTGATGAGCAGCAAAAGTCTGAGAAACGTCAAAAACCAGGAAAACATATAGTTTCTTTTGCCGGTGATACTAATGATTGTTGTTTAAAACATAGAACGGAAGACGAATATCAATTAATAACAGAATGTTGGATCGAGCCACAACATGGAACAGTAGTAGTAAATAAAAAACAAAATTATAATTATATGTCTGGATTGATGTATGAACAATTAGCAGATGCGGTGAGTAGATAAAAATTGTTTATTTAATTATGTATATATTTATTTATTTTAAGATGAATAGATGGATAATTACTAACTATTGTTTGTAGATAATTTATAATAAAATAATAAAATGTTACAGTCAGGTCTCAATAACTTGAATCTTAAGGAGGGATAAATATAAACTTAACTAAATTTTTTTAATTTATATACCTCAAATATAACTTATGAAACACTTCAAGGGGCATTTCAAATATATTGAGAGGGATTTATTGTTTTCAAGATATTGAATTTGAATTATTGCAACTAAAACTGAACATTATTTGCATTTTAGAGACCACACACACAGCAGTGATAATTTTAATAATATTTAAGTTATTTGAATCTTTACATAACGTGGGATATGAGGAATGATGAAATGCAGCTTAAAATATGAAATTTAAGTTGCCTTCAAATAAAATGTGTATATTAAATATATTTTTACTTTTTTTCTTCTAAGCATCCTTGCAAAAATCATTGCTATCTTCAATAAGTCTTCATCTCTCTCTATTATTAGTCAACTTATAGGTCACATTCTGGTTTATTGTTTCACAGATTTTTGGCAATCCTGTTAATCTACTGAGTCCTGAGTTTATTTGAAAATATATAAATAGTTCCTACAAGTCTTCTGTTTATTTTGTTTACAAATTCATTTTTTTAATTGGCCATCTTCTTTCCAAGTATGTCCAAACTGTTTATGTGCTAGGTTGTTTGGTCTGTTGTTCAATTTCTGCCGTTCTTTGTTTTTTCTTCTCTCATACATATTTATTTTTTAGTTGAAGCGTGGTCTATAATATACATTCAAGGGTAATTAATGACCATGTCTAATGTCTAGGTCTCACTTGTGTACTTTACTGTTGGTCATATGTAGCAGTGGTGTTGATGTCCATAATAATAATTTTGAAATCAAATATTTTAATTCAAACCAGTACATAATTTATACGTAAATTAGTCGGTAATATAATAATATGTAATGTAAGTTATAGTAATATCATAATTAAAAATAATACAATCAATATTAGGTAGGTTGTATACTTGTATGTGAACAAAATCCATATTGTGTCTATTATATTATTATTGAAATATACACCATTCACAGTAATTCTTTTTTCAATATTAAGAATTAAAAACCATTAAGTCTATATTCTTTCAGTATGTTTTAATAATAAATATCCAATTTTAGTAATAAATAGTCCACAAAAAAATTGTAGGTATATATATTATTATACATAAATACACATTAAACTATTCTTCTTCTTCTTTCCTTTCGCTCCCAAATACATGGGGTCCACCATCCATGTACTACAACTTTATAGGGCTCTACTCCCCCAAACAGGCCTGATTTAGGCATTTCGAGGACAAAATAAAAAAAAGTGGTCCCTTGTCAACAGAAGCATATCTTTACCCCCCCCCCTCCACACATGAGATGTATAAAACAAATTAATAATTAAAATGTACTTCACTTGACGATTTGAAACGTTTAAATTTGTTGACTGCTCTCCCTTGCCATCATAAAATTATTCTGCAAATGCCTACTAGTCAACTAGCAAAACTCTAAATTTTCACAAATAAAATTACAATGTTATGCATTTTTTAATCCTTTATGTACAGAAAATTAACTTTTTCTACTGCAGTAAGTACATGCAATTGATAAAAATATCCTTGAAATAGTTTTGATTTTAAATTAAAATGTTCTTAAGTTTTTTTCAATAAATGCCAATAAAATTATTTTTGTTAGTTCAAAAAGCTTGACAATTTAATACAAGTTTCATTTTACATTTGCATAATAGGAAATGGAAGACATTGAAGATGCATAGACATTATTTTTTTTTATACAAATTTAAAGTGCAAATTTTGACTATATTTATCAAAATCTACAAAATCTATAAATTGATCAAATTTTGTAACTAAGGGTCAGAAATTAAAAACAAGGTTTCTCATAAGTAGTTCATACTGTAACCAAACTCATAAAATATATGAACACAGTAGAACACCATTAATATTTTATCTCCAAGTTTGGACTAAATTATATATTTAAATTAAGAATAACAATTTTAGTTATTTTGTTATAGTTTGAAAATATTATTTGTGGGTACTAGACATTTTTAAAGTATATTATTATACATTGCATACATACAATGAAATTTTCTTGACAAAAATGAATTCATTAATGTCTAATAGTAAAATAAATTACTTTCATAATAATTATATTATAAAATATTTTTAGCAATATAGGCTGACAGTCAGTCCTTTACTCAGAATCATTTTTTGTGTTGAATGATTGCATAACAATTCAAATTTAACACATCCATTATAGTGACCCCTCTTAACACCTACTGTACATGCCCACCTTTTTACCAATTAATAACTTCTAAAACATTTACATAATATATTAGGTATCTCAAAAACAAGTTTATTGTTAAAAACACTGATTAACAAGATTGATTGATTTATAATAAATTGTTACTATCAAAACTATTAAGGAATTAAATGTAATTGGGATTCTACACAATAAGATCAACTTGTGAAATATTGTTATAATTTACACTTTGACTATTTATTATTTTTTAATTTACTACTCTTTCAAAAATTTAGCATGGTTATGAATGTAGTATGTGTATTATACATATGCAGTAATAGTGAAAAATAAATGTAATTACTTGACACATCATTTCATAAATATTATAACCTATACAGTTAAAACATTATCAATAGATTTACATATACTGCGATAAAACATTATAAGTGTTTTGTAAATATTCTTTGAGTGTCTAAGACATTTAGACATAGGCGGATAATATATGTATTGAGTCATCGATAATATGAAAAATATAGTTATAAAAGTAACAATAATACAAGAAAACAAATATATTGTTTTGAGAATTATTAAGACCGCTCATAGGTTTTATATGGTTGTTGATTTAGTTATTGTAAATGAAATATCTAAGTCCTACCTATATAAATGTGTTAATATGCGGGATAAAAAAAAAAAAAAGGTAAGGGTACTAATCATTAAAGGGGAATTAACATAAATCGATAATAGTAGTAACTACAGTCCTTTATAGGTAGGTGGATGTATATAATACGTATATATTTTGTGTGATATTAATATTTTTAAATAGATTAAAATAAGCTGTATTATAGTGCGAAAGAGGAAGGAAGACGTGCTGCATTATTTCATTACCTAATCCACCTTATTTTTTTTTTGTCACCATCGCGTTATTATCTCTGTAACTAAACAAATATTTATTTATCGATAACAATACCGGGTTTTTGACCCTCCTACTGAGGTGCGTTATTGGATAAAAAAAACTGCTTGTTTGCTGTGTATAAACTCCGCCATTGTCGACGCGTGTGTTAAAATATTTATCACATATAGATAATACTTGAAAAAAAATTACATCTATTTATTATTATACACTGACGAAATAATACGAAAATATAGTTATCATAGTAATATATCTTATATACATTGTTTGTATTACTATTTATACGTGTGGGTGATTATATGTTGATATGTATAGATATAAATGTGTTTTATAAAATGATTTACATTTCCGTGTTTTTATATACCTTCGGAAAATAAAACTAAAGAGTAAAACATCCAAAATCATCCTTGTGTATACCACTGTACCGGTGGTGTATTTACGGCGAGGTGTCTATAATCTATATGGGGCCCGAAGCCAAACCATCCCCATCATTAGCATTTGCTGGATTCAACAATCTTTAATTTTAAATTTTAACAAGATTAAAAAATATATTTTTGCATCATAATATTATGCTTTACGTATGTAGGTATACTTGACAACTGCCACAATTAATATGATATTCGGAAACATATTTTTAATTATTGTCGATAAAAAAATTGAAAATTGAATAAAAGGTCCCTTGTTAGTTGTTGTTAGCGTAACTTAAAAAAAAATTGAACTTAAATTCACAATAATCTATCATGAGCTTCTGAAGTTAAAATGTTGACAAATTTTGTCAAAATCGCGAACATTTATCAAATTATTTTGAGTTAGAAATTTATAAAAAAAATTCTTTTATACTTAAAATCTGAAAAGTTAATAAGAGATTCCTCATAAGTTTTATAACAATGAAAGTATATTGGAAAGTCTAATTAATTTTTTATAACGTTTGAAGTTTTTCGATAAAGTATTTTCACCAGTAGGTAAACTTAATATTTCTCATGGAATGTTTTTCTTATTTTGTTGTAATTAAAAAACAAATGACCTTAAATAATGGCGTCTAATATTTATTTTATCGGGTTCTAAATATAATACAAAATATTTTAACTCATTTTTAGCTATTTATAGACATTTTCAATGTTCATTTTTTTTTTGTTCTCTAAATGTTAATTACATTAGTTTTTTTTTTGGTCAAAATTCTTTAAAATTAAATTCGAAATTGAGAAGGTTGTCATAATAGCTGTTGAAAGATATTACCTATATTACACCATTTTTACAAAATTGATCACCAAATATTTATGTTAGCTATGTTATCTTTTCTATACATGGTATAATTATATAGTATTTTGTCTCTTTTTAAGATATTTATAGACCTTTTGTAAATTTCAATTATTTTTTAGTTTTTTTTCTAGAAGTATCGATGTATGGATATCGCTGTGCCAAATATTTATTGTTTACTTAGTTTACTAGGATTAAAAATTTAGTTCAAGGTTTTTTATAGTTAATTAATATTGTAACCAAAAATCTAAAAAAAATCCGTAAATTTAAAACTATCTATCCTCTGACACACAAGTGTTATTATTTTGACTTAGATTCTGTTGTTTTTACAATTAACTAGCTTAATAACTTGACTTCACCCGTGTGTGAATATTGGTGTATCTACGACTGTATCTTGTTTTCGTATACCTACCTTAGTTCACTGGAAAACTGGCGTTAATCTTCGTAGCTTTTTGAAATACCTAATACGACCACCTAGATAGGGAACCGCAAATCGCTTCCTTATTGGATGTAGCTCTTGATATATTTTTTAACACGGTAAAAATCTTTACTCTAATAACAATCTCTGAAAATCTAAGATTTTCGTCAAAATCAATTAATTAGTTTTTGAGTACCTATTTAAACTACAAACATACATTTGGTTTTAAAATATAGTTTCTTTAATCAATACTATGTAATGACGATTTGATGCATACTCCCGAGTAATAACTGGCAACCATTTTTTTATTAACGAACCAAAAAGGTGGACAAGTGGCTCTGCTGTACAGTATTCAAGTATATCATTGTAATGGATGTTTTGTATTCGAATTCAATGATAAAATATTGCATACAAAAAAGTAAAAAGTGGAGACGTTGTGGTGGTGTCATCCTAGTATAATATTTAAATAATTTAAAAATAAATAATCAAAATCGAAAATATTTCATGGCTATAAATAGTGTTACTTTCCCGTGAACTTTTTTTGTATGATAAAGATGGAAAGACTTGTTGTTAATCTTCTATTAAACATTTATAATATGAGTTATGAAACAAAAAACTTTTATGAAGTTAACAAAAAAATATTTTGTGAACATTTTAAGTGTCTACAGTTATTGGTTTTTGTGTTACACCAAAAAATCGATTTTTTTCAAAAATAGTTGGTTTTGAGTAAAAATGTCCTCTTTCTTTGTTTTTTTCACAACGTTTTTAAAAACTACTGGGAACTTATACATGTAGATGAAGGAACATTGTCAGTAATGGTAATTTAACAAATTTGAAATTATTATATATTATTCTATATCGTATATGGTAGTATTAATTGATCAATTCCCGTTGGAAATTGGCAGTTAAAATGTACCCAAAAATATCTATATAAAAACTAAGCTTGTATTTACATGTTTTTTTACACCTGTAAATGTATTAAATTTCCATGGTTAAATTATTTTTATTTATTTTTAAAAATAATATAATAATATATGAAACGGGTTTGTTACAAAATGAGCATTACTATAACACTGACAAGAATTGAAATACCAACCTTAAAGCTGTCACTATACATTTTACCATTTAGATTAGATATGAATGTAAATAAGTATTAAGTTCTACACTCGAGATGTTCATAAATATATATTTCCAAGTACTATGTTACCCATTATATTATGACTAAACTGAATAACAAGTACACTTCGCACGATTATTCTGATAAAAAGTAAAAAAATAAAAAAATAAATTAAACGTAAAAACATTTTTTAAGTAGTAATACAAATGCTATAAAGCACTAAAATAATCGAGTTCTCCTATTTTGTTTCATATTCAATTAAATTTATTATTGCTTAAGAAAAACACTTGAAAAACAATGAGTAATTAACAATTATGACACCTAAATGTTTAATAATTGATCATTTTGCAATTAAATCTTTGAAAAGTCACTGCATTAAAATTAAAAATATATTTGATTGAATTATAAGGGAAGACTAATTAAGTTTTTCATTTTGGGTAATATAATATAGCAAAGTGGAAATGAGCTTGAACATATACTTTTATCTGTCATGTAATTATAATCAATAACATACGTATTATTGTTTTGTTTCATTTGTATATATTATTTTACAGTAGATACATTTATAAACAAATTATTTACGAGTTAAACTAAGTCATCTTGAATAAATAAGTACCTGCATTTTTAAACTAAATATCATTTTTAAAAATTCAAAACACTATTTTCTAATTCTATCAAATGACAATTTTTTTATAGATCTATATTCTATATAAAGGCTATAACTATTGTATTCACACAAGTTATAAATAATATTGGTTAAAAATTAAGTTTTTAAGATCAATATATCCGACAATGAAATAACTATCAAGCGGCTTGAATAACCAAATAAGCGTACCATATAAATTTTTTATAAAAACTTATTTGTAACAATATATTACTATCGAAGTGGGCATGTGTGGTTCTTTTTGTAATATCTTGGTACGCTAAAATTATAGCAAGTTAAAATATTCATCTCGCGATAAGATTATGGAAAATTACATTTGTATTATATAATATTATGATAATAAAAAATATTTGGTGTTCATAGATACTATTTTACAATGATGTAGATACTGTTTTTATAATAATTTATAACATAGTTAATAGGTAGAATCTACCTGGTAGATATACAATAGTACTACCAAGTGTAAAAGTTAACTTCTTCAAGTTCTGTTTAAAAAAAACATAGAACGGTAACCAGCTCTCCCACATCATTTTTTGGCCATATGTACTAAATGTTTTTTGCGGGCCCCATAAAATATTATTTAATATAAAATAATTATTCTTATCAAAGTTTCAAAATTTCCAACATTACAGATTCATTTCAACAGGCTGCTGTACTCTAGGCCCAACAGCCCTCCTTTTGTAGTACCCTGACTATGACATAATATGTATTACCTATTCAAAATATTTTGACTATACATGTTTATTAATATTTTATATTTTTTTAGTTTTTTTTTTTTCAAATTATGTTGATATTTATGTTGTTTCTCTAGAAAAAAAACTTGGAAAATAAATACCAAAGCTTCTCATTATAATTGTTTTTACAAGCTTACAACAGTTGAATCTTAAAACCACGTAATCTATTTTTTTAATGATCATGTTTGAAATTCAAGGTTTGAAAAATTAAACGAAAATTAATGCTTTTTTTCAATCCATTTTTAGTGAATATGTTGTAATTCATTTGAAACATTATTCGTAGACACGTTTGAAATATCATAATAATAATTTAAATATTTTAATCGTAATAATTTTTTTTTATACACAGTGTAAGTACAATATTGAAAATTTAACACTAATACAATATTTTGTCAAAAAATAGTTTTACTTACATATACTAAATTTTAATAATAATATAATATGACCATAATAATAAGTGGATATACTATTATTTTATAATAGGTACAGTTATTTATCATTGGATTCATAAACACATCGATTACAGTGACCAAATCAATATTATATTTAAATACTTAATGGTATGAAGAAATAAGAATAGTATTTATTATACATAATACACTTCTAAAAATAATTTAGATAAATATAATAAAAATAAAAATATTTTATCTTTACCTTGTTGTTTGGGGTAGATGGTCCATTCTTAAATTTGAAAAAATCGAAAAATAAATAATTAACATAAAAAAGCTTATATTTATTATTTGGTCTATACAAATGTTTATTGATGATTAGTCAGTTAATAATGAAAATTGTATGGTTAAAAATTTAAATTTAAAATCTTTAAGAATCACTTGAGGTTGAGGTTAGTTATATTGTAGATCAATTTATTATGTAATAATGAAATTTAATATCAATAACAATTTAGTTTATAGAATCAGAGATTAGAAAAAAATTAATTTTTTTGATTTGAGTAAGATCAATGTTAATGATATTATTATTATTGTTATGACTTTTATTTTAAATTCATAACTCCATCTTGGATGTAATTGTATTACCTATTAAATATTTCGCATAAACCATAAATATAAGAATTAACTCAATTTCCTATATTTTTTTTTATTTTGAGGTTTACATGCATACATAAATAATTTTGTCTTATATTTGTTGAAAAAAAAAATAATTATAGAACTCTAATTACGAAATTGTATTAAAATTGTATGAAAATATATAAATTATCAAATTTAAAATATTGACGTATGCACAACCCAAGTGATATGATATAATATTAGTTTAATGTACTTAATTATTTTCTACTATAACTGTTAATATTATTGTTTTAAATAATTCGTTGTCGTCATCGTTATGATCGTGGTTCATGATCTGTGTCCATAGTGTCTTTCAGACCGATTCAAACATACAATTCGAATGTGCACAAATACATAGCTGGTATATACGCATATAGTAATACAACGTACAAAGTAATATACGTATCAAATATCAATACGATCATATTATCATTACACGATTAATTGATGTGATGTGTATGCAAAACGAGTGTGTTTCGTTTAAGACACGCGCAAAGTAGGTAGGTACTCGTGAAATGTGATCGTAGCCGAATCTTTTCGTGTTCGTAGAATTTCTGTGTATCGTCGTCTCGTTTACGACTCGCTGCCTTGCCGGGGTTCTGATCGTGTATTTATATTATATTATTTGTTCTTCTGTCGAGTATTATACCATTTCGTCATAATTTGTTTATTCACCAAAGTATTATAATCGCTATCTGTTATTTAGTAGAAGGTTTTATATTATTATTACACGGCTCTATACATTTCGTTGTACGCGTTCGTCTGCCCTAGCCTTACCTATGTATCTAAACGTAACCACTCGAAAGATAACGCTCAGGCACTTACTTAAATATAACGCTTATTAGTCAACCGGTGTATGTGCGTGTTTTTTATTTGTTGGTACGTTATCTCTTGTTTGAGCCTGGCTCTTGAAACGGCACACTCGCGGTATAAAAACGTCACGCCGGTCGGTTGTAGATTCATAGCGCATTTGGTGTCGGATCGCCACACATCAGTATAAGCGTTCAGTACTTTTTTTTCGTTTAGATATTTTGCTCTTAGAACGTGAGTTATTTTCAAGTAAAATTTTTAAGTTTGTTTTTTTTTTATGTGTAAATTGTTTCCGTTTCTTTCTCTTTCGTTTATTGCAACAACACTGTCATGTGGGTTAACAACCGTTTGTCCAATCAGTTGGAAGTTTGGATCAAGGCATGTTTTATGTTTTTACGTTTGGTATAAATAAGAAAATTATCTTTTGAATATCACACTGTGCCAGATCTAACTCTTCCAGCTGATTGGACTCGGTGCATTTCGACTGACTGTTTAGTTTTAATTAAAAAGTGAGGGTTTTTTCGTATTATTAGCCACAAATTCGATTTTTTCTTTGTTATACTATTGTTTTATTTATTATAGATACTATAAACATTTATATATAAACTAATTTCTTTTGTGTATTTTATACTAATAATAATCTATAATATTAGGTAGGTAAATTTGTATGTCTGTATTAAAACGTATACACATTTCTTACTTAAAGTTTCTATTCACATTTTATTTTTTTATTTTTAATTGTTTTACATCTAATTACATTTTAACTCTGTGAATATTTTGTTTGTAAATTTAAAAATAGTACATATTTGTTGAATATGCGTTAACATTTTCATCTTTCAACTTTAAAATAATGAAAATATCCTATTAAATTAATTTAATATCCTAAAATAGTTTTTTTTAAAACATTTTTAATAACGTAAATAAAAAATAAATTATAAAACACTTGGTACCCACGTAATTATTTTAATTTTATATAAATATTCTCATATTTTAAGTTTGATATCAAAACTTGAGTATATTCTAAAAATGTGATGTAAATTAATTAATAATAATGAAAAATAAAATTGAATTCATAGATAAGAGTAAAAAAAAAATATTTATAAAACCATTGAACGTGTATAAAATTAATCATATTTCATGTCATATAGGTATTTTGATTTTTGTAAAAAGTACATATATTTTGATAGTTTTTGTACACATTTCATTTATGCAAAAATTGGCCTGAAGCCGTTAAATGTATACATCTAGATCAGGCCAAGATCGTTCAAGCTTCTTTTTTCATTATTTCTCACTAATAATTGAATTATTTTGTTTTTTCTTATCTTTATCGAGTCACTTATGAAATGTGTAGCTATCTTAATAATTATATAAGTCTTCTGAGATTGTAAAATATTTTTAAATTAGTAATAGCAGCAGCGGCCTAAATATATATATATATATGTATTAATACATATTATATACAGAACATGTGAATTCATGAATTAAGTGGAGAAGTAGTCTGTTCACTATATTTATTAAATATAATAAAATATTTTGCAAATACGCACAAAGTGAGATTCAACTCCTCCAACTTAATTCAGTCACTACGCACTACGAAGATCTACAGGAATGGCCGCTGCTAAACTAGTACTTAGTATAAATTATACTAGTATCGAAATGTATTGCAATTCATATAATTTAGTTTTTCTAACTTTGGTTTATATTATTTGAGTCATAAACGTTAGTTTTGTTACAATATCATTTAAAATTGTAAAGTCGTGTTAACATTTAAAGCTGTTTGTTTTCTTGTTATCAAATGGATTTATTTAAAATATTGTGGACTAATATTACTAAATGTACAAAGATATTTAATAAGTATCTCATTATTTAATTAAATGTCTGTTTACTAATATTGAGTACTTGAATAATTTAATAAATAGACCAAGTCACGGTATTCTCCTTTTTTTCATCTTTTCAGTATGAACAATAATGTTAATACAAATATATACTCTATGGAGACATGGAGTTTATATATATTGAAATATATATTGAATTACATTCTTAAACATAAATCTTTAAAGGTGGTTTAAAAAATGTATCACTTAATTTATAATAAATTATGTAAAAAATCTATTAATATATTTGAAAATGTATATTTTTTAGAAACAGCAACTGTGTAAAAAATAACAATATGTGTATAAAATATAAATTTTATTTATTTAGTATATATATACATGTCCTACAACATAATTATAAGTATACAATAAAGATTAAATATAACTATTAAATAAAATCAAAGACCATATGTAAAACAGTTATCATTATTAGATTAGCGGAGGACCTTTAAATATCATTTTTAACTGAAAATAATAAATAAAATAGTTTCAAATTTGTAGTAATAAAGCAATTAATTTAAAGCGAACTAAGGACAGCGTTTCAAGAAAATCAATAGAACAGGCACGCCTGCATGTAGTTCACTAGGTGCAAAATATTTTTAGTATCAATACACTTTGCCCCACCCCCCACACCCCCTAACCATAATTGAATGACATATCTTATCATCAATTATGAGTATAATAAAATATATTTAAAATATAACTCATTTATTTTATTAGTTCTACTAAAAATTTATAATCTTGTTTACATTAGTACATTATTAATCATTGAAAAACGATGCCAACCGCCTCAAACACATCCAAACTTTTTCATAATGCCTTCTAATAATTGTTGTTCAAAAAATTCCTTACATTGGTACTTTTTTCGATGAATTTAATCAGACCTAAACTACTTAACCTTTCATTTCCCATTCTATTTCTTAGTCATGTTTTTAAACAACGTTATGTGTTAAAAATATAATGAAATTATTTTGAAAGAATAATATACAGAGTGCAAAATGAGAAATATAATATAGAACATATTACCTAAAAGATCTTTCTACTGAACATGGAGTTGCAGTTAAAGCAATGGCAATTTGCTGAGTAAAATGCTTCATAATCAAGAATATTGATCAGTTCCATATCATTTTCGAGTGGTTTATCTTGCCATAATTCATACCACGATAAGGCTTGTTCTTCAAAATTATTTAGAAGGGATCCATACACTTGACTTATAACTTCAAGTGTCTTCATGAATGCTTGACTTGTCTATATGCTTAATTTTTTTGGGATGTAGGTTAAATAATGCAGTTTTTTTGATTTTTTATCAGAAAATCAATCTTTTATAGAATAATGGTATCAGTACATTTAATAAACAAAGATTGCCTAAAATAGTTCTGTACATTATTAGTTGGGTAATTTTTACGATGTGTCTGTCTTAAGTTTCGTCATGGTAGAGTCAATCCATATCTCTTTTGAATTCAATTTCTATTGTTTTTTTTAAAAATTGCTCTAAATTGAGTCTCACAGTCATCACAATCTTTTTGTAACATAGATAAGAGGTCTTGAATATGTTTAGTAGTAGCATGTTGCAAATCAACATAAATTCCTTGTAATACTGTTGAAATAATTTCAAATTTTGCTGAATACTTTGATATTAATGATAGCATAACTATAAAGGTGGGAGTAGTTATTGCAGCTAAAAGTTTGTAGCTACGCTGTTTTGTTTTACAATTTAAATGGTTTGATTTCAATATTTCTTCTAAACCTTCTATAATTGCTACACTATCACTGTCTGACACTTTTATGTTTGACAACAAATCGTGTTTCATATAATTTAGTTTACGCACTACATCCAATAATATTTCTGCAAACAGCACTATCCAAAAAATGTGATTGTTTCTTTGATTTTT
>PVMI01006852.1:0-10202 GCA_008528875.1 Aulacorthum solani | reverse complement strand
GAGCCATTGGGTACACATCATTAATTCTTTTTTGTACTCCTGATATATGCCCTGCCATTGTTGCACATACATCATAACACTTTTATTCATATTAATGTCAATATTACTTCATGCCTCTAAAATTGTTTAAAAAATAAATTTGGCATCAAATTCAAGTAGAGGAAAAAATCCTAAAAAATCTTCATGGACCAATTTATTCTTCAAGTACATTCCTCATACTGATAGTTGCTCTACACTACTAATGTTGGCTGTTTTATCAGCTTTAATTGAAAAACGAAAAGCTTATCTAACTTGATTGATGATAACTGAAATCAATGTAGATGATGCACATTCTTTTAGTTCATTTTGTACATGGTGAGATGTATAATTAATTCTGAGAAGATTTTTCTAAATGGGTTTAAAACTAAATCACTAGCTTTAATTCTGAATTCTAGTAGATTATTAATCTATTATTATACAGTAGTATTATCATTATCTCCACGAATAGGCAAGTTATGTAATATACAGAATAAAAGTGAAATTACAATTGGTATTATTTATTTCTATTTTCATTTATTTTGTTTTTATAATGAGAATTTAATATCTGATCAACACCACTTATTCTTTTCTTCATGTCCATAAAATCTTTAGACCGCTTACAAGATTCAATGTGCCAATCATTTTTTTCATGTTGTTTAACTTATTCAAAAAGTTTATGAAAATTCACAAATAGAGTGGTTTTAAAAGATCCTTGATAAGATCTATGTTTTACATGTGCCCGGAAAAGAACACAGTGAACACATAAAGTTCTTTTAATACTCTTGAGTACACTAACCAAGAGAATTGAGAAAACCATTTAAACAAAAATGGCAGTTTATCAATTTATACATTATTTTTAAAATTGTAGTATTTACTTAGTATCCATGGGGTTTTTACTACTTCAAATTTTTATCATCGGGTATTTTAAAATATGTTTCTGTAAAATGTCTTACATCATTCTCATTGTTTTCAAAGATATTAGTGGCATTGTTTTTTTCTGTATCAATTTATCTGGATGTGCATGAAAACTGTAAACAAAAAATTCAAAATTAATTATTTATAAAGTTGATTGATAAAGTATAAAGTATAGGCAATATCAGTATAATATTTATCCATAAATATTTATAATACTAACTTTAAATTGAATAATTTAGACATTAAATTCAATACAAAATGATAGTGCAAACTCGAATTTATAATATACATGTTTTATGATCTTTAATATATAGTGTGATCATGATTTAAGGTAACACTAAATATCTCAGATGAATGACTTAGTATTGAAATGTGGTTTTTGAGAAGTAATAGGGAATGCCTAAACACATATTTTCAGATAAATTTCAAATTTTTAAAACTTTTGGTGTGCACATGCTCAGTAAAACTTAAATTTTTTTAAATGAAAGCACTATTTTTTTTACATATTATGATTTTTTTACTATATTTATTTTTGTTTTAATTATTTACAAAACTGACTAAGTTAGGGTCAGTCAAAATTTGAATTTATGAATAATTTGTGTTTAATTAAATTTTCATTTATAACCACTGGAAGTAATAAAATAAGTGTGAAATAATTGAACATTATTTTTAGTGTATGGTATTTCGTCAACTGTATTAACAAAATAGTTTTAACTATAATAGTAATATTAATATTATAATAAAAAATAATCTTAATTAAATTCATTTATCTTATACATTTTTCAAAGTTTTCACCATTATGTTGTAAATATGATTCGAGTGGCCTCAAAAATTCAGTTAAAGTTACCGCCTTCATTTGATCCTCACTTACAATATCACTACAATTTATTATATATCCATACTTAATTATTTTAAATATATTGCTAATAAAAAAAAATATGTAATATTTATATAATTTTGATCTTACCTCTGCAACACTATCTTTTATATCTATCAATTGTTGAGATTCTGTATCATCTTCTTCATCATCTTTAGTATTAAAATAGTTTATCTAATACAATATAAATTACAAAATTCAAAATATAGAATATAGATGATTATCAAAATTAAAGTTGTATAACTGTTGTGGTGATTTTTTAAAATAATAAGTATTCATAATTTATATTGATTACTTAATAATTGAGTAATTACCTGCATAACGGTTTATATAAATTGGTTACTAACAAATTGTAGTATAAAATAATTAATTGTTTGTATATGAATATAAGTTTATAACAATACAATTAAGTTGAATAAACAGTTTATATTTTGAACCTACATCGTAAAAATGAATCCAGATTAGTCAGACTACTGACTAATCTACTAATCATAATACAAGTTGTGTTACATCTACTTACATAATTTACACTTACTACAAATTAAAGTAAATAGTAATAACTATTAACTAATAGTACTAACTAGTACTATACAGTAAAATATTATAAAAATTAAATACTTATAATATATTGCCTATTACCTGTATAAATTCATCTAAAAAACTTATATTTCTATCTTTGTTGTGTGTCTTTGGTTTTTTGTTAAAGATAGTGTAAGAAATTATAATTTTTATTGAATTTTGCTTACTAGACATATTTTCTAGTAATTTTTGGCTTTGAAAGTCGTAACTTGTAATAATAAAATAGTACGTCAATATTACATAGCACAATTATTTAAATGTGATAATGTGAATCAACACGAGTAAAATTAAAAACCCAAATATACAATAATAATTTATTATAATATCATAATATTTTATGTATATACAGTATACACCAATATATTATTATAATAAGTTACTCGTACATACTTATAATAAATAATAATTTACCACAGATAACAAAAAAAGGTTAAATTAAAATGATTTAACTTAATATAATTAAGTTTAGTTTAATTATTATATATATATTATTTTAGTTTAATTAAAATAACAATAAAAATTTTATAACATTCCAAATTTGTGTTCAGTAGTTCCAATTTTGTATAGTAACCTTAGTAATACAATGAATTGATCTATTACCAAACTTTAAGATAAAAATATTATTTTTGTTACCAATTGAATATTAATGTTTTATTTTAATAATTAATCTTGTACCTATTTCAGTTAAAATTAGTTTGATTATTTGGTTGATATCAATCAAAATATAAATTCTTACAGCTATAAAAATATGTAGATAAAATTAATTTTTATTATATATGATGAAAAATTCATTTTATAATGTAATTATTAAATTAATTACTATACAAGATAGTTTGAATAAAGATATCTTTAAATATACTTGTACAAGACAATTTAATATTTACCATTATATTTTTAAGCATTAAATTCCATGTTTATTTTATTATTAAAAATACTATTAATAGTCTTATATTTTTTAGTTGTGGCAAGTGGACTCCGATTGCATTGGCTCGTTATTTACATTTCAACATATGCAACACATGTGTATGAACCAAAATATTTTAGTATCTAATCCAGACATAGATTTAAATAAGAAACGGAGACAGAGTAAAACCATTATTATTGATGCTGGTCGTATATATAAATTACCTTTTACATTTAATCTAATAAATTTATTACCTAAATGTAGACATCATTCTTCATTAACATTTAGTCTTTTCACTGCAGATCATAATGATATTGGTAAGAATATTTTTCCATTTGAAATTATTTTTTCATTCATGTTTGATTGTTTTTTTTATACAGAATTAAATAGTGGTAGAGATGAAAAAAAATTGAACTACATATTGGAACGTTCATTTTACTCACGTCTACGAACATACAATAATCGATCATTTGATGTCAACGACTCAGATATATCAGTGGATATAAATCAGACTGTGAATGATCAAGAGATTGGCCAATGTTTCATTAAACGCATTAATGATACCCGTTTAATTTTAACCGTCGGTCCATCACTTATAGAAGAAAAATGTAATATTTCAGATAACTTGTCTGAAGATAATCTTCCACCATTTGGTCGTTCAAGGGCTAATACGTGGCATTACACTAAACGAGGAACAGGACAATCATTATTAAGTGCACAGTCCCAAGAAAATTCTACACCTTACTACCGAACAATGTCTGTAGGATCAAAGCCATACTATAAAGACTCCGAAGATATGTCTTGGGCTCAACTCAGGCTTGAACAAAATTTTTCTACTACCGAAATTAAACATAACAATTGTTTAAGTGATATTGGTACTGATGGACAAGATTACCCAACACATATGTTTATTGATGTTTACGACTGTCGACAAGAAGATGTAGAAAATGTTCTTATGTCTGACAGTAATTCGTTTGACCATTCATTAACTGATGACTATACAGAAGAAAGTAGTTTCTGTAGTAGTACTGAGATAGATAATGATGAATATGAAGAGGAAAAAAATATAATTACTAACAGAGAACAAATTATTTATGATGACCCACCCGGTAACTTATTATTTATTATAGGATTTATCTATTTAAAAAAAAATAAAACATTTGTTTCAGTTGACCCAATGTTTTTGGAAAAATATTTATACAAAATTCGAGTTATCTATGATCGCAGCTTAGTGACAACAGTATTTCAGGCCTTACATCTGGGATTGAATGTTCGGTATATGGACATTCAACGCGCTGTCGATAGATGTCAGCATCGTCTAATTTCATTTGACATCACTGATTACATAAAGGTAAAATAAAATCTATTTTTAAACAAATATTTAAGTATATTATAATGATATACACCTTAGGTTCCCATACTTTTCATGGTACTACATATTTCGGAAAATATTTAAATTTTGGTGCATCATAACACATTAATGATTTTTTTTGTTTTATTGTTGATCATTATCTTTTCGATAATTTTTAGTCAGGTACACTCGTAATTACTGTGAATATTGATCAATAATGAAACTAAATTCATCAATATACAATATAATTAATAATTATATGGAGAAACTGTATCATATTTATTTGAATTTAAACATAAAAAATATATAAATATTGCAAAATTGAATACGACCCACCAAAAATATAATCACAACCTACTTTTGGGTAACAGTTTGGGAATCTTTGGTAAACCATAGTCAAGATAAGAACTGTTTTTAACGGAGACCAGATTTTTTTGTGCAGCAGTCAGGCAACACCTGTTCATCACATCTATTGAGTCAACCATCTATTATCAGTCTGCTGTGAAAGAATGCCTACAAGTTAGCTACTAAAGAGTATGGTTTCTTAACTTGAATAAAGCACAGAAACAGTATTTTTAATATAAAATTATGTTTTTTTATTGTTATAAGCATAATTTTGGTCCTATAAATTATTGTTATATGTATACACATTTTCTGTTTATATACCTACTATATAAGTATCAAGTATAGATTTAAAGAAGAAAGAAAAAAATATTTTTATTTTATTTATTAGGTTAATTCTATTTTATTCAATTATTGGTTTTTAAAGATCTAGATCAGTTTAAAGAACAGTTTTTTTTTAGTTTCTAAAATATGATAATTTATTATTGCTTTGAAATTCATAATAATAATAAAATTTATCTCATCAGAGTGGACAAAATATTATCAAAAATATTCACTATAACATGATGTATGTAACCTATATCTTTGTCTTATTTTATTTTATTTAGTTATTTTCCTATACCGAGAATTTATTAAAAACAATTTTTCTATTTTAACAATTATAACAAAGTATAGTTTTCTTAATTAATATTTTGTTGTTATTGTTAATAAATACAATAAAGGCAAATTAAGTATTATTAACCACACTTAGTTAAATATAAATTTACTTATAATTTATGATTAGTACTTTTGGGAATTTGTATAAGTAAATAATTAACATTAATCATTATTGTATTAACATATTATTTTAAACTGTATTTTGTTTTAATATATATAATATGTATTATAATAAAATGTTATCAAGTAATGATTTATTATCACAAAAATAATTTGAATTAAAATGCACATCATAATATAATTTTAAGTTTTACTGACTCTTATGTGTACATAGGTTGTATGTGATCATTTCAAGAAAAATACTGATACCTGTTCTACTTGTCCTGCTGATAATACAACATTAAAATCGCACCATGATATGATACACTCTAAATTTTCAGCTACATTAGATCGCCACATGCTAAAGCCCGTAGCCAACCACCAAGATTATTATTTCTATGACTTAATTGATGATTTAGTGAGTTATTTCTTTATGTTTTATTGTTGTTGTGGTTAGATGTGAATGTTTACTATTATTTAATATTTCTAATATTTTATTTAATTTATTTATTATTTTTCTTAGGACTGTGATGAGTACACTAATAATGGTAGAAGACAAAAATATCTTACTAATATTTTATTGGGAGAGACTTATCACAAGACAGATTTTGATACATATGAACTAGACGAACAAGATATATTTCCTCTATTTGTACATTTAGTTTGTACTATAAAAACAAATAATATTACAAAAAGCCAGTCTGTTCGTTCCTTACCTACTTGTATTCGTAAGTATTTATAGTATACACTATCAGTAGAGATACTTAAAAGGACGCTATGTACGCTGTGTTGTCTTCATCTTACAAATTAAGACATAACAAAAGCTGTTTGGCGCTGGCAAAGAACCAAGAAGGCTATAGAAGGCTACAGTCATAACTAAGAAGCAAAATTTTCAGCACATTAAAATGAGAGCTTTGGCTGTGAAATATAGTTTTTAGTTTTTAATATCAGAATTACAAAAAAATTTATTCAAGATTGAAAAACACAAAAATAATGGCTTTTGAAACAATAAGAACTTTTTTGATATAAGTGATGTCTAAAAAATAAAAACCATATTTCTCCCTTCGTGTTTTTAACTATATTATATATTGATTTGGAGTCTTAACTATCACTATAGCCTGAGTGGTTTTATCCCGCACCAAACATTTTTTAGTATGTTGTAAATTTGTAAGATGGAGACAACATATGCGGATGTAGTGTCCTCTTATGAGGATGTCAGATCTGTATGTAATGTCCTCCATTTTACATGAGTACAACATACCAAATTTGTGCAGTTTCAATTTTGTGTAGTAAGTTTAAATAATTGAGTGAATAAAAACATGATTATGAGCATTTTTAAATCATAATACATTATAGACTCATAACTTGCTTAAAATTAAGAACACCAATGTGAAAACACAGATAATATTCTTACCTTTAAATTGGATTGTAGAACAAGTAACTTTATACTAAACAAAACTTAATACTATACAAAAAAATTAATTCGGGGAGGGGAGGTATAATATAAAAACTGTGTAACCTTAATTTCACAAAAAAAAAAAATGAAAATGTTCTATTTAAAGTACCTTTTCACTATGTTCATAACCATACTCCTTTTTATATTCCCACTCATTCCACTTCCTTCAGTCACAACCACACCATGCATGGAATGCTTAGGTCTACCAATATAGTTTAATCTTTGCCCTTTAATTGTTTGTTGTTTATGTACTTCATTCTTACTGTTATACTTCTATTGTTATATAGTTTATATTGTATAATTTTGTTTATTATCATATTGAATTATATATCTTTCCACTCTTATAAAATCTTGTTGCTCTTAAAATAATTTATATAAAACACCTTATTTGAACATCATTAATATTGATTAATGGATTAATGAATACAAAATTTACAAGTTTGTCTTGTAGATATTGTTTTTATTCTCTTTATATACTAATATATATATATTTGTACATAGTTGAACTATTGAGTCAAGACAATGATAATGAAACTTCAAAAAATATGGATTTCAGTAACTTAAAAGTATCACTGGATGTGTATTGTTTAATGTTACCGATAAATGTTTATGATGATGACGACGACGATGATGACGATGAGATTGATAGATATACTACAATGAATAGTTCAGAACAATTACATTTCCCAATAAATAATAAATCTACAATATCACAATCATCGTTAGTACAACTTTAAAAACTATTAATTTTTTTTTTTTCAAGTACATTTTATTTATAGGAAAGAGATAAACAATCATGAAAACTCATTTGCTTATTTGAGTTCTTCTCTACCACCTCGACATGCTCAAGGATTAGCAGAATTCTTAGCTGAGGTAATAATAGCATTGAGTATATAATGTATATTAATAATAGTTATCATTTATTACATAGTACTTAAATAACAATTAATACCTTTTTATTTCGAAATATAATATTATTATGTTTTTTTCTTTATTAGGTGGAATGGTGTATGCGTGATGAAATGGCAGCTGGTCTTTTACAGTATCCAACTGTCACAAACAATTCATTAGAAAAAATCATCGAACATGTCACAAATTCACCAAAATCTCCATCAAATGATCATCAACAAATTCCTGTTCATTTTGTAGTACCTTCATCACGTCCTAAAAACAATATTGTATCACTTTTTTTACAGGTATATTATAAACTTCTTCTTCTTCTAGAGCTTATAGCGGTCTATTCAGAACTTTGCTGCATCTAACACGCTTTTCGACCTTTCCCTATCCAACGCAACTTCCATATCCAGTGATGGATTGATTTTCTTCAGGGTTTTCTTTACTGTATCATATCATCTCTGCCAAGGTCTACCTCTTGGTCTTTTCCCGGTTGGATGGTTTTCTGTGACTTTCTTAATAAGTGATCCCTCTGCTCTCCCATTCCAGCCTTTTTCTGGGTAAGAAATGTCGTAGGCTCGGCTTATTATACAACTGTTGCAAGTGTTCATTTGTTCTTCGTTGAAAACATTCCATGTCATTATTATATACCGGTCCTTATACTTTCTTGAGTATTTTTCTCTCAAAACTCTGTAGCCTTTCTTCGTCTCCTTGAGTGCATGTGTACGTTACTATGGGTCTGAAGTGCGTACAGTATAGGCTTTTCTTTGTACGTCTGGACAGTAACTTGGAGGAAAACATGTTTTTCATTGTAATGTAACATGTGCTTGCTGCATTCAGTCCCATCTTAATTTCAATGCGCATATTGTTCTTTTCATTTATGTTAACTCCTAAGTACTTAAAGTCTTCTACCTGCTCGAAAGTAAGACCTTCAATGCGTAGATTATCCTTTACATTCCTAGTCATCACCATATATTTTGTATTTTTTTCGTTTATTACTAGTCCCATATTGCAGCTAGATTTTATTAGCTTTCTTGCACTCTCCTCAACATCGTTTCTGGAATCTTCTAATAGAATAATATCATCTGCATAGGCGAGCGAGGTATAGGGTCCTATTATTTCCATTTCGTTGAGGTCTGATATATCACTCACCACCTTTACCAGAGCTAGATTAAACAACACTGGGGACAGTGCATCACCCCCTGTCTCAGGCGATATATCTCATATTATAACCTAATAGTTATTAATTATTATTTTAAATTAATTTCAATTTATGTTCCACCATACAAAATAATTATTATGAAATGGATATTCAAAGAATTTGTTTTCCTTCTTATGAAAAAAAATATTGTTAACATTTCCATTTATAGTATATTACTATTTATTTTATTAAACTTCGATTGATTTATACAATTCAACTATTTTAAGTTAATATTTTAATTAACCACTCGGAACTAAATGCAAAATAATACCTAAAAATTAAAAATTCAAGTTGCTCATTGATATTGCAAATGTATTCATAATATTATTTTTATACAATTTATTTTCTAATCCTTACTAAAAAAAATTACTGTACGGTATTTTTCCTAAGCTCTAACTTTGTATATATTAATTGTAGTTAAATCAAACACTTAGTTTTATACATAATAGTTTATTTGTATGGCAAAAAATATATGACAGGAAAATGTCAAAATATATTTATCACATTATCCAACATTTAATGTATATAAAACTTTAAGCTATCATAGTAAAAACTGGAAGCTAATATAAATAATATATATACTGTAGTCTATAATATTTAAATTATAAATTATGTACATTACTTTTAAATTATAATTTATAACATATCAATGAAGAATATCTAAATTGTAGATAATAATTAACATCCAAATCTATCTCTATCTGAATATAATATAATCACACAAAGTATCAATTTTAATAAAAACAATATATTTCATAAATAATTTAATAATGCACTTCTGTCAGTCATAAAGAAAAGTTATTTTTTTATGTTATCTACAGTTTATTAAATTTTTTTTTCTGTAAAACTAATAAAAAAATTTTTACATTTGTTGCTTGCTGACTTTCAGTTAATGACAAGTTGATAATA
>PVMI01006818.1:0-12571 GCA_008528875.1 Aulacorthum solani | reverse complement strand
GAAATCTGAACAATAATCGTAATATTCCAACCACTGTACCTTAGATAATTTATGAAAAAAAATGCAAAATCTCATAGTTATTAGTACTTTTATTAGTTAAATTTTAATAAAAATTAATATAATAAAAATAATAATACATAATTTTAGATTCATAAGTATATAACTAGTGTTTCCCATAATTCGAAGTGCCACTAATGACAGCCTTTTTCCATCAACCTTATTCTTCTTTCCGAGCTATATCTTAAATTTATCGAATATTCTTATTACATATTTATTGTATGTATAAATGGTTTATCTCAATAACAAAAAAAAAAATTGTTTCCCATAAAATAGGACAGTATGAAAACTCGTAAACAATTCATATGAAGTTTAGTTACTAAATATAGGTGCTTAGATTTAGATTATGGAATCCTGTTACTCAGTGTTATATAAAGATATAACATATGATATTTACTTGTTCTTTTGTATATTTCATCAAATTAGTTTTATAATTTATTGCGAAATGTACAAGCAAAAAATATAGTGATATAACAAATAGTTTGTTTCAATGAAAAAATGTTATTACTACAATTGCCAGTAATAATTATATACATATGACATTGATTGGTTAATAATACTATTAATTCGTATAAAAACTATATAAATAAAAGATAACATTTAAATTTTGATAAATGTGCAAAACGAATTTTATCATTGTAGGTAATATAAATATTATAAAATCAAACAATACTTTGGAATTTAGTAATTTGAATTCTAATCTTATTTTAATATACATAATATATTACATATCTTACATATTTAGAAACCAAGATTTAACTTAGAATTTTATTTTATTAAATTACCTTCTATTCGAAAACTATTGTAACATATAAAACCTTGCAAATTAAATGACATTTAATTAATTTCTTAGAAGAATAAGTAATAAGTTGAATCTTGATTTTAAAATGTCCTTCGATATTATATAATTTCAAAATAATACTACAATTCATCATCTTGTTTTAATGATACGTACGATTCAAGATCGTATTTAAATCAATTACCCACCCGGGTCTTAGAATTTAAAAGTACAATTTAACAGATTAATATTATATTGAAATGTTTAACATATTTGTAGTTTTAATTCATTTGATGTTACTCTAATCTGCAGCTTAAGACCCCATAAACTATGGGTACATTCAAAGATGTATGTAACTTTTTTCTTACAAAGATTTAGTGTTTAAAATACAATTATTTACATAAACCGTATTGTTTTTATTTTATTTGATAAAATTAATTTTTGGGTTTTAAAAAATAATCACAATTTATTTAAAGTTCCTGCATAAATCATTGAGTTAACAACATAGTTTATAAAAATGTAAATTATTGATGCGCTAATGTCCGAAAAATGAAATCAAAAATTATCGATAAAATTGAATATTATAATAAATCGAATGATAAGTATCAAATTCTACTTTATATTCATCAAAAATGCCAGTAAAAAAATACCAAGTCACATGTATTTAAATAAAATGCACAACACATTTATAGAGTATAAGTTGCAAAAAAATGTACTTGTTTAAAAATTTAAAATAATATGTGATGCATTGTTAAATTCAATATTTTACAGCTTCGATGTTTATACTCTTTAGTTTTTTTGCGGTCAGAATTTGTATTTAAAACTTATTAGGCGAATTTAAAGTGATTTACATTAAACATATCGGCAGAACTTAATCAAAAGTTTTTATTTTCGCTTACTAAAACCGAACAGAAAATAAGAAACATGTTAAAAATACTGCCAGTTGTAAATCAATCGACGTCTGCTGAATCGCTGGATTAAAAGAATAGAAAACAATAAGAAATAAAGGAAATAGCTATTTGGAAAAGGGTAAGTGGTAAACGTGAAAACCCAGATAAACCTTTATTTATTTTTTATTCTTTCATATATCTTTTCTTTTGTATCTAAAATACTAAGTCAATAAAAAAAAATGTCTTGATAAGTACTAAAACTATTTATCGACACCTTATAGCGGGTCTTTAAACAAAAAAACAAAAAAAAAATTTTGACATAAAATCCGACCATATTTTTTCGAGACAGTACCTATTATTTCAATGTTCAAGTAAAATAATATACACGAGTATATCAAAAAAATTAATAAATTCGTATTGAACAAATGTATAGGTGCGCTGTCACCAGTGCTTTCAAGTTACATTTTAGACAGATTTTTCAATCAATATTAATAGTTATACTGACACCATCTGTGAATAACATAAATATATATGTACATATTAAACTATAAGTAATCATGGCATATTATAATAATAATTATGGTGTTAAGCATACGAATAAACCATACAAAATATTACTTGTGGAATAAAGAAAAAAAATATTAGCAACATAAATGTATAACAAGTTAAATAAATCACGATAATATATATATATATTTAAAACAATTATACTAAACTGTTATAATATAGTTAGCTTTAATCAAAAAAACATTAATTCAACGTTTTGTTTTATAAAATTAAGTGATCATTCCCGATTAGACACCAATCGACTGGGATTGTGCCAGTTTCCTGTTTTCCCAAAACCTGACGTAGTGACGACAGACATTTCATTCGATGAGCTTAGCCCTTTGTGCGACCCAAGTAATAATTGATGTCGTTCACGTTGAAAGGGATTTGTGGTCTCCATGCACAACCATCGGTTTTCAGCGCATTCCGTTCGATTTAATACGCAACGAATTGTCACTCAGATCAACCAGAAGAAGTGTTCTCAATTTCAATAATTCATTAGGTTTCCATCTTATTTGCACCGGGTAAGGAAAATGCAATTTAAAACGGCAGAAGACCTTACAATAAAAGCTAGTCTCCGCCAACTCGCGTTTTGCGCCAACTAATTGGGAAACCCAATAGGCTAAAGGTGTTAATAAATTTCGTGACTTACAAATTCTAAACAATTACACTGTTACGAGATTTTTAAAAATAAAAATAAGTCTGAAGATTTGCCGTTTAATACATAGAAGTTTAGTATTTACTTTGTATGCAATAGTCTGTAACAAGTAATTCAAAATTATAAAATTAATATTATTATGAAAATAATCTCAAATAAGTATGCGACTTAATTTACTGAGTTGAAAACAACTTGCAAACAATGCAAAACCTAATGAAAATCAATTCGCTTAACATGAACCATTATAAATATAACTAAAGACACTGGATTAAAGTGTATTATATTATCTTCATATTAATGATTCGTTAATTATTTGTCAAGGAATCATTAGGAGAAATTGGAGGTGTCTGGGAGCAGACATATGATAGACAACGATGGATGAAAGTAGTTTAGAATCTAAATGGCTCTTGAAAAGCCTGAAAAAAAATATTCGTTAAACTATGTCAAATACTTTCAACGAGTGACAACGTACAATGTATATTGTAAGGGACTAAATCAAACGTGAAAATCTGTTTGGCACTATAATGTATCTATGTGACTAGATTCTAAGTTTTCATTCCTTATGTCTTAAATAGGATTTTATTTGAAATTTCTGTATATTTAATCATCCAAATAATAAAAAAAACGCAAATTTTAAAAGTCATAAAGCATACAATTATAAAACTTATTTAATTATTATATTTTTAAATGAGTTGCTTACAATTTACCTATCTTCAAGCATTCTAAATCGGGTTATTTGCATCGTTTTATTTTATTGATTTTAATTTATTTATATGTTTATTTATCATCAAATAAAAAATATTAAGTAAAAGAAACAACAGAAAGCTTCGATGATACCGTTCCAATGAGCGTAGCTTGTGTTTGGAGTAGTTGGAATAAAACAAATTATTACACAAGACATGCTTTATGGAATTAAATTTGTCTTTTGGTTTTTATGTTACAGACATTGAACATCAGATGTTATAGATAGATAATGTAAATCAACGCCTATCAATCTTTAATTAATAATCACTTTCGTAGAATATTTTATTTCATGTTAACAAACGGCTATATCGATTACATACTTCACTGTGGTCACTTTGACGCTTACTAGTACTTATTGATTAAAATTTTTAAGTACTTTTCGACCACACTGGTACCCAAATAAAGTTTTGAACTCATGAAACTTATACGGAACAATACAAGTGCAATAACATAAATATGGAAAAAGGTGTATTGATTTCATGGTGATGTTATTCTCAAAGTGTTATTGAGGTTGGTTGCTTATATGACGCTATTTTATAGTAAAGTAATTAATGTTTGATATCGGAAACTAAAATTAATAAATTATAACAGTACATATTATTATGGACCCCAATAGCACTCTGTATAATTTGTATTATAATAATATTATACCTTAGACTAATAATTCTTTGTAATACAACCATCAATGAACCCAACTACTTAGACATAATGTAGAAGACTTTTCTCTCATAAATTTAATCTTTAACGATAACGAACATTGTTGTTTTTCAATAACATTTTTAAAAAGGGTATGGTGTACGTTTCCAAAAATCTTATAAAATTATAATCAAGGTTTTAACATAATATTAAAAATATTTGATAATAATTAATGTAATAATATGTATGTTCAAAATTTTACTAAATGTTATTATTTTTTTTTTCTATGACGAAATTGCATATTATATGTGTATTTAGTATTGTTATACCTTATAAATAAAACCACACAGATAAATTGTAAGCGTATTGTCGAACAATAATAATAAATCATAACATTAAAACAAAATCATATTATAATAAAATATGAAACAATATTGAAAATAACTATTAACCAATTATTTAATCGAGGGAAAAATATTATTCATACATTTATAATAACTTATACAATTTATATTATAGTTGTCAAGTAATAGAACTCGTTTCTTCACTTATTAATTATTATTGGTTCCTTGATTGAAAAATCTTTAAAGTTATATAATTCAAAATTATGAAATATTAAGGTTATTTAATACAGCTGAATCTAAATCAGTTATAAATGCTTTTAAATTATAATGATTAAGAATCATACATTTTTTTTTATCTCGTGAGTTAATTAGTAATATTCTGTTGCGAATTAAATTAAATCTGATATTTAACGAACATTTTAATTTTAAAACAATTTTGATGATTTTTTCTTTCAGCAAGATTTTAATTATTAATCGAAACGTTCTGTTGCATAGGAAAATTAAAAAAAAAAAGTTAAATTAAATAATATTTCTAATTAAATAAAAACATTTGGGTATCAATAAATATTCAAGAATTTTATTTTGTTTTAATTTAAAACATATTACATAGGTACAATATTACAGGTGAAGGAGGGACCTGTAATAAATTTAAGCTAGGGACTACACCATAAGCTTAAAAGAACAGAAAATATGTACAGTGTAAATAAATTATGTTCAAAATGATGTAGTATATTCAAACATTATTAAACCTTCATTAAATCTTGCTGTTTTAATAGAACATTTACAGTTTAGATACATTTGATCTATATAGTGTATAGGTAGTTTAAGTGCTGATTCTTTTTTTTATAATTAACTATCACTGCTTACTTTAAAAACGTGATTACAATTATTGTCAAATACACATACATAAAAGAAAATATTCTTTAAAAGATCTTACATAAGTTTCATATACTATACCAGTGTGACGTTTGACATTTGTTTATTAACCATTAAGTTTTTTATCTCAAACCAGTCTACCACTGTGATAATTTAAAAATAATTATATCCAGTGATCTACCGATGTATATAATATTTTCACTCATTACTTTAATTTACAGCATTTATAATATACTTATTATATTTATAAAAATTATGAGTTCATATAATATAATATAAATGATTGCATTTATAATTTATGTACTGAAATGGACGATTACGTTTTTTTTCCAGCCTGATACAGTAATACTTTATATAATGTGTGTCAATAACCAAAACAAAAAGTATTTAAAAATGATTTTAATAATTAATTCTTAGTTTGTTTATATCTGTGTATTTGTATTTAAATAAATAAATAATATTTTAAGCGTCTATAGATAGCACTGGTTATTAAGGTGATGAAAATATTTTGATTACAAGTATTATTTTAAAGTTCTTGCGTGGAATTGCATAAAATATAAAATTATAGTTAATATTTATGAAGTGTAAAGTTTTTTAAATGTAGTACAATTTATATATTTTATCAGGTAATTTTTTGTTTTTTTTTTTTTAAATAAAATTATAATAATGTAATCCTATATTTTATCAAGTTTTATAAATTAGGTCATTTATATTTTATTTTTTATGTTTTATATAGCCTTTCTTTATTTTATTTGTCGCTGTTTTGATTAGACGACATTATTTAATCTGTCGATATTTCGTACCCGACGTTTCGACCACCGGTGTTTCGAATCGTAGATATATCAACTGTCAACGTTTTAACCGTATTTCATTTTTAATATTAGATTCAGGTAAAAGATCACTACTCATATTTTATTCTTAACAGTTAACAAGAATATGTATTTAATGATTTTGACGTAATATGAATATATTTTGAATAGTATACTGAGAAGACGATACTTAAATTTGTTTGATATCTAAGTATATTACATAATATGTTGTTTTAATATTATTATAAAAAAAAAAAAACAGAGAAGTCACTCTGCTGTAATGTAGGTGTCAATTACATATTTTCATTGAGTAGGTCACTGTAATGGATGTGTTAAAATTGAATTCAATCATTCGTATCATTGTCTACAAAAAACGATTCTGCGAGAAATCTGTCATCCTATACCTACTTGTAAGACATTTTATACTACATTTACTCTGCTATTCGTAATTTATTTCTCGATTATAAAAATACAGTGGATTGAACTAAATTTTTCCAAAATCAAATCTCATAAATATCATATAATAATTATAAAAGTATTAGCTGTTAATACCGTAAAACAATGTGAATAAGTATGTTTGTGTCTTACATAACATATCTATATATACATCATTCAATATAGATATTTATGAGTTATGACTAATGACGAGCGAACAATGCTTTTTGATTTATAACGAAATAATGAAAATCGGTATTTATGTATTTATTAAATATCAAATTTTGTTAAAATTTGAACTTTCATTACCCATAAAAATATACATAGAATAACGATAAACTTTTTTCTTATTATTCCAATAAAAATCTTCAGGAATCTTGTATACAATTTTCAAGTCTTGTGTGTTTAAATGAAAAAAGCGACAAAATAATTGAGATAGTCTAGTGATTTATCGAATGTCGTATAAAATTTAACATAATATTAAGCTTATAAAAAAAAAAAACTGTGTTTTCGACAAGATCACTTTATAAAATTATTTACTTTGTATGAAATTTCTTATCATTGTGACTAATAAATAAAAAAGTTAACTCTCTATAAATAACACAAAAATATCATAAATAAATGAAAATTATATTCTATATAGAAAATACTAATAAAATAATTAATACACTTTTGCTGAACAATTTAAGGCTCTACACTTATTAGTGGTTACTTATTGTATTACAACAACAAGAACTAAATCGATTTTGATGGGCAATTAAATAAAAATGGATTTAATTAATTTAATTTAACTGATGTAAGTAACAATTACCATTTTTTTTTCAAATTATTATTTGGACCATATCTACCATCTAGATACAATTTGCTGTCGAAAACCATGATATACTTATTAATAGAATTTTTTAGTTAAATTATAAATTATGTATACCTTTTTGGCAAAAGTTTAAAATCAAAAATGAGTCTGAATTTTTAATTTAACTGGTCTTCTAATAATTTATGTTTTGATATAAATCGAAAATCACGAGGTCATCACGAATATATCTGAAATATTCAAATGTAATTTTATGGGAAAATGTAAAATAGAGAGATTACCTGATGCATCCTACATAATTGTGTGGAGATATAGTTAAACATCAAAAATGTAGTAGTGTGCACACTTAATTTTCTGTTGAAGCACTAGGGAACAGGACGTTTCTAATGTAGGTATTTTTTTTTTTATAAAAGTTTTGAAAATACTCCTTAAATTAGAAGGGAGCTAAAATATTTTATTTAAGGAAAGTTTTAAAATTAGCTTTTATTCTAGATAATTTTGAATAAACTGATTAGTAATTTCAATAATTGTAAAAAAATTACACACCAACTTCATTACAATATTTTTTTTCTAATGGTTATAAAAAACAGACTTGATATTTTTTCTATCGACTATAGATACTAAATCTTCGTTCAAATAAGTGTATATAAATTGAATAAATTATTTAATTTCATTATTACATTCTATAAATACATAACCATTTATTGATAGTATACTTTTATAATATTTTCATTTAAAACGAAAAAAAATAAAAATATTTTTAAAACTTTGAATTATAAAACTGTACAGACAGATGAAGTATAATAAAATAATTTTAAAAGTGTATCCAACCACAAATGTATAGAAATGTCTGATGAGCAATTTATTTATATCTCAGTATAATTTACCTTTAAAACGATTTTACAGACTAGAAGCAAATCTGTTTTAAATTTGTTCAAAGTTATTTAATACTATTATTAAAATACAATATTTATTTAGTAATAATGTATTAATTATTACGACTGTGTAAATACACCTGCATTACAGCTGTTTGTGCAAAATTAGGATAACTTTAATCCTGAATACTTGCAATATTTTTAATTCCGAGTCAATGTTATTCGGTTAAACAATAAAGCTATTGAATATTTATGCTTTTTCCATATATTTAGAGTATTAAATCTATAAATTGTAAACACAGTCTATATTGAACTCTTAAAAGGTAAACTTTTCATCAACATTTTTCTGTGCCGTAAAATAAAAACATCGACAAATAATAAATTCATACAATTAAGCTCCAATATCATTAATGATTTAAATGTAATGGTTTATTTCATATTTCTAAAATTTAAATTTATTGCATAACCATAACACATCACAAAATGTCCTGCACTGAGATGAGGTGAACGGATTGAGTGGTCTTAGTACACTTTCCACCACTTAATAAAAAATGTACACTTTTGCTAACTGCATAGCTTATAAATTTAAATGCCTATTGTAAACTGTAATTCATTGTCATTAATTTATTTTAACACGGCACATAACAAAAATAAAATAATTATCAAAGGTAAGTCAATACAAACAATACATTTCAAAGTATTTAGTTAAACCTTATAAATATTACGCGTAGCAGATTTGATATTTCGTATTCATTTACTATGAGTAAGGGTAAACATCTGGTTTAACAACTTAAAATGTTTCGGATGGTGTCTGATCTGACTAACGAGATGGAAAATCTAAAATACACAAGGGTTTTGAATTCGTAACAACCCCCAGTATGCGAATTTCGGTGTTTGATGTGAAATTTTTGAACAATTTTAAAAGGCCTTATGACGAATTACCAACGTTAATGGCTTTTTAATTGGCTTTCTATGGTTTTCCGATCAAAACGTTGGCCTCTGTTCTCTTTTATCCTCCCGTGCCTCCTGCATGGAAAACCCGTAATGATTTATGATCATAGCAAAACGGGACTTCCCAGATTTAGCCATACATATATTTTAAATACACTAATGAAACGATTTGATGGCTTCAATAAATATACTCTGAAAAATTTAAATAAAAAATATATTGTTTATTTTTATAGTATGTATTTACTCAGTATATCATATATATTTGTTGTTAAATAAATGATGAGTTAAATATCAAGACCTAGAAATATTATTTTCTGAAAAAAAAAAATACATAAAATGTTACCAATTTTTTTAACTGTATGACAGTTTTTGAAATGTCATAAAAAATAACTGAGAAATTATAAAAATGCTGACACTTTTAAATTACCATTTATGCAACGCATTAATTACGATATCACAAAAAACTTTTTTTCTATAGAAAAAAATGTAATTCCTCATTACTTATTATAATATGCAATCTAATCAGAATTCTAAATAATTGGAAAATAACTGCAAACGTTTATTATTTATCGATATTGTGGAAATTTCAATTATATTTCAATTATTACAAAAAACGCAAATTAAATTCAAATTAAAAATCAAACCCATTAACATTATCCCATGTAAACTATATCTTTTGGTACTGAATAAAAGCCAAAATAAATATAAAATATGCATAAACATTATATACTTATAGGTACAGCACTTTAATTAATAATTGAAAAATCAGTTTCTCTAGTTCAATATGTATTACGAATATTTTAGTGCAGTTTTTTTAAATGTAATATATTACCAATCCACTCATGTTTGACATGGTTTAAAATTTAAAAAAAAATTTAAAAATGGCATAATTTTTCCAAAATTAAATTTTACAAGCTTTATAGAAGATGATATTGGTAGTATAAAAAAAAAACAATTTTGAAATCTATTAAATTATGAGCCTAATTCATAATTTCAAAAATATAGACAATTTTACAATTTTAAGATTTTTACACTTTTTAATAAATATCTCATGTAAATCTGATAACAAAAACATTACTTGTTTATTTATATAATTGTTTAAAATTCCCACCTTTAACTATTATTATCGACCTACTTGAGTTAATATTAACTTTGAAGCCTAAATCAAATGATGTATTGTTTGAGGAGTTATTAAGACACTTGGGTATGCCATGTTAAAATATTATATTAGTGTTATTATTCTAAAGATACATAAAAGTACCTAAACAACAATATTATTTATAAAAAATATTAAATATTCTTTGGTAAGATTACTGATAATTCGTAAGCATCAAACTGTCAATACTGTTAAATGTTATTGTGTTAATCTATCATAGTTTTAAAATTGTATCTGTGCGTTATACAGGAGAGTCAATATTTATTCATTTTAAAAATAATGAAATTAAATTTACCACATCATAAATATAAAAAATTTAAAGGATCACAAAAATAACTAGTTTGTTTTAGCTACCTGTATCTACTAAAAATGTAAAATTTTACTTTTTGTTGTATTTTTTCAAACTATGAATTTATTGTTCACATTCATTCAGAATTTAAAAGTTTTTAAAATCATTATTTTATTAATATTATCAATGAGTAATTTTTAAAATAGCTAAATTTAAATTTAAAAAAAAATTACTCGGATTTAGTTATTTTTATTTTATTTGTAAAATACGATATGATGGTTGCCCTATCAGTCATATTTAACAATAAAAAACAACTGCACTAAAATATTCACCCTACATATTTGATCAGGGCTACTGACTTTTAAATTAATTACATTAGTACCCATAGTACTAAATAAATGATATATATATATATTATTTACGTTAACATATTTGAGGAGAGTAATAATTATTGTCGAGTATTTCAGTAAAGTTTTAACTCATATGTTACAGTAGTTCTTTGTGTTGTACTAAATCAGAGTGAATCGGTCTGGAGTGGTAATAAAACATAACCGTAAAGGTGTAATCAGTCGCTGTTACCGTCGGTATGCGTTTACCATTAACCTCTACCGAAAAGCCAATACGTCAAAATGGTCGGATAATGTTCCTACACTGTTTTCGTTGAGTGCTGGTCATTTGACCCAATATCCAATACTACATGCGAATAGGACCTAAGTGTCAGACAATCAGATGTGTTCAAGAAACGTATGTCATCATCTCCATCACCTTTAAGCCACCCTCGTTAAAATATTATATCCTTATCAGCCTACCTTATGAGTACCAATTTATGCGATTGCGAGCCTAGTGTTTCGTTGATATGTTTCCGCGGCCACAGAATTATAGTACCACCCTAGTTGCAATAGTTTTTTTCATTTTCAGTTACATTTTTGAGTAAATTAACGAACTTTCCAAGTTAAGAATATTCAAGAATTAACCAAACTTAAAGTCATAACAAACTGTGAGAACATAATAAAAACATTAACACCCCAGTTACTTTTGAGTATAAAAATAATTTATTGTATGGCCCCAAAACGACGGTCATCCAAATATTTTTATAAGCAAAAATAAAAGTATAAGTTGGATTTATATAATAAATTAAATTAATACCCGTGATACGCTATAAAAAATAAACAGTGCACAATGTACCTATACGTTTTACTTTTGATCGATCGGATGAATTGAAAACGTTGACTAGGTATAATTAAAGTCAACTACCTATGTATAATATCGATTATAAATTATTTGTTATCATTATACAAGCTAAAAGTAAGTTAAACAAAACATGTTAACAGTAAATTTTTTTTTAACCTTCATCATTAATATACTAATGTAGTTATTTTAAATTGAAAATCCTATACAAGGTAATACGTACAACAGCCAAATGTTTGACACGCATATCGTGGAAGAAATGCAGGATAATGGTGTATTTGTATACATTTTAAATCAAATCCATGTAAATACTAAACTTTTCAAAAATGATTATATGAATATTATGTTTAAATTCAAAATTATAAAAATGTCTTCAGTTCATATTATCTATAATTATGATTCATTATGAACACATTTAAAATCAATGACTGCATCCTACATTGAGTGAACATTTTATTTTTTGATTTTCAAAAATACAAATATTATAACAAAATAAATTAAATAAATTCAAACTTTAAAGTTTACCTA
>PVMI01006817.1:0-15466 GCA_008528875.1 Aulacorthum solani | reverse complement strand
AAAAAAAAAAAAAAGCGGCACATTAAAATATACTCAAGTCATATTAAATATTCGTCTGGTAACGCTTTCTGTTGGCTAACGATTATACACGGTCTCGTATTTATAACTATAATATTTATCACTGAAGCAGTACGTACAATTAATCCGAATTTCAGAAACAATTATTTTATTTTTAATGAAGAGAAATTTCGATCATTTTTCAAATGAAAATGTGGACAACTGCAAACTATATGAATAAAAAACACGTCCTTACACTTCGTTTGGGTAGGTAAGTATATAATTAAAAATAAAAAATAAACAGGCGTAAAGCGTGGTATAACACTAATACATAATGAGTATCGGTCATTTTTGCTTATCGTCGACTTTTGAAAACCGTGAGTCATATCAAAACAATATAATATTCGATATTGTTTTACTATTATTATTATCGTCGTACGGGTGACGTATGCCGGTTATAGTAATGGTAATTTTTAGCTCACCGCCAGGATCATGGAGCGCTCTCACTTTACGGATTTCCCTCGGGGGGAGAAGAAACCGTAAAACATCGGGAATTTCGTTTTCTAAACGATTTTGATTTGGGTCTTTTTTTTTGGTTGTTGTTTTTTTGAATGATTGGTACCACCACCACCACCATCACCACAATCGATCGGATCGGTCGTTCACCTCGTTGATGTATCCTCACACACACACTCGCAGTCGTAGAGAGATACCGGCATACCGGTTTAACGTTTAAAGCGGTCGCCGACAATGGGTCGCGCGCGAGCAAGAAAACGGG
Organism: Aulacorthum solani; assembly: GCA_008528875.1. Lineage (NCBI taxonomy): Eukaryota > Metazoa > Arthropoda > Insecta > Hemiptera > Aphididae > Aulacorthum > Aulacorthum solani. The sequence goes on along the minus strand of PVMI01006817.1, from coordinate 14,691 downwards.
GCTAAAACACGTGCCGTGCGATGGGCACGTATATCAGAAAAGCGCGACAATATTGTACTCCGCAGCCGGGAAGATTACACGTGCGCTTTTTTTTCTCTATCTGTGCACGTTACGTTTATTATTTTCTTTTCTATACAACCTGCACGCTGCCGAGTATCGCTCCACGATCATCATCACACGTCGACCGTGGCCGCTTTTATACTGCAGCTAGATGGGTACAGGTAGGTATACTATGTGCATAAGATAATATTAAAAATAATATATATTATACGTGTCGGGAGCACGAGTCATAAATATATATATATATTGTGTCCACAACCTCTGAACGTAACCAATGTATGTACCGCGGATGATACCAGATAATAGTATTACCGCCATATCATGTGATTGTACGGTATATAGTCGCACTCTGCAGACTTTACATGTGGCACGGTATACACGCGGATACCCTAGACAACCACTCGATTGAATTAAAAAATATTTACGATTTTCATTATTATCATCATTATCACTATTCATTTTACAAAAATATAAGGTTTTTAAAAATTTTTTTTTATGTCAAATAATAAAAAGATATTTTTTTAGAGATTTGTTTATTGAAGACGCATATAGTTTCATGATTTCTTTCACATAATTATAGGCCGTAAATATATCGGTGCTTACATAATTTGTATTCTTTTAAAGTGTTCTTATGGTCTTTCGGTTATAAGCCATCTAAAAAGCTGTCTGCTCCAAGTCCACTATAGCGAGCGCACTCACTGCATACCCCGACTACGGTCGCACGTCCGACTTCTGTCGAATTTTCTCGAAAAGTTACTGGTAAATATCATTTTATAAGTTTTTGTCGGTATACCAATAAAAAAACCATGGCTAGTCAGATAATAACGCATTGTCACAATAACATATATACTTGAAAATGAAATCGTGTATTAAATGGGTTTGGAATAAAAATAAGAAACGATTTATACAACTCGTTAAAAAAGTAACGACACCAATCTGACCGCGATATTGCTCTATCTGGGACTTTCCCAGAGTTGCATTAATAATAATAATAAAATACGATACCTATACATACATAAAAACTCGCGAGTTTGGTAATATAATTACCGTGCGCGGTATACCCGCGCGCCGTCAAATTACCGGTCCTGGTCAACGGCGGCGGCAACACGTTTTAAGAATTTGACACAGTAAACACACCGGACGAAACGCGTTCCCGTGTAAAATTTTAATGTATATACGAATCGAGTTTTTGTTGTTCGGCGAGATCACTTCTGTACCGCGGTATATATTATTGTCGATCGATGGGTTTGATGCATCGGGAATATATTTACATAAAATATGATCATTCACTGTGTGTTCACGAGTATATAGCGATAAAAATAAAAACAAAAAAACAGAAGACGAAAAAGAAGTGGAAAACCGTGAGAAAAGTTCTGATTTCGTTAATTACAGATCGAACGACGCTATTTTGATTACAGCAACTAGTCGTGTGCATGTAGAAATACAGGTAGTATAATAATACTACTAAACGACATATCATTATGAAAACGTGTCTTGCGTAGATCACCGGCGCCTGCGCGGAATGTCGGTCGCGATCGAGTCGAGTCTGCAGTCCAGCGTTCACTCGAGTAAAACTTATTTTGACGTATGCCCGGGTCAAAGTAGTTGGGACTGATTCCGAGACACGTACAGTTCCTGCAGCACTATTCACAAACTATCGCTGCAGGGTTTGGCGAGACGACCACCACCGTGGAAGAACATTATATAATATTATATACATAATCGGTGAAGAATAATAGGTTCCATACGCACGCCGTAGGTGCGACTCGCAAATAAGTACCTACACTCCGCGAACGGTTTAAGACGTGAGTACAACAGCGGGTAGGTACCTAGGTATACGTGTATACCGCGGGAGCAGCGACGATAGCCGGCGCGGAAGCCCACGCTCGTCCGATGCGGTCGGCCGATAGCACACCGCGGCTGCTGCTGAGCGCACCGGTGCGGTGGTAGTGTAGCTCGAGGACGTATTTAGCGTGTACATACACGCCGCCTATTATACACAATATTCGGATTACGATCTTAATGTAGTCTATAATAATGGTAGCGCGCGAGTTGCCCAAGAGCGGTGGCGGTGGCGGCGGCAACAATAGGAAATCCACAGGTCGGACACCTCCACGGGTAATTTGTTCCCCGAGTATATATATACATATACAAGTAATATTATTCATACGTAGGTACATTGTCTGTACGAGTTAGGTAGATTATATGTCGTCTAATAAAGACAGATCTGGTAACGGCGAAAGAGGCGTGTGCGGTTGTATTTTTATAATATATATTTTATTTCCATTCGATTGTATTCGGCCGCGTTCCCGCTCAGCCGCCGCAGCGGTAAGTAGTCGTCTTCCTCCTCCGCGATTTGCGTTTAATGCGTACACCTATTATGATTTTAAGATTTTTTCATGGTGGGTATTGTTGGGTGTTAGGTACAGTCTTCGTGTCTCTGATCGGTCGCTCGTCCACCGTTTATTTTCGACATAACAATATTCAAGGCTGAATTCGACTCCGGCAGGTAAAACGCTGCAGTATACCGAACACTCGCCGGACGACGGATGGTTATCGCGGAACGCCCCACGCCGTATATATATTAATATTATTATAGTGGCGAACTTTTTTTTTATTTCTCCGGAAAAACGTGAAATCGTAATATTAAAGATGGATGACGTCCAGAGTCCATTTCGGATATCCAATCAGCTGACCACCGCCATGTGGCGAAATCGAAACATTGCACATAACAGTCGCAACGTGCCTTGATTTTAGCAATTGATGCCAAGTGTAAGATAAACTCTATAAAAATAATCTTCTTCAAAAACAACACCATTAATATTGAACAGAATAATGTATTAAATTCATTATATACGGACTTGTCACGCGGTCAGGTAGGTAGGTACAATTCCGACAATAATTGGTCACTCCTCCTCAAACCAGCAGAAAGCTCAGCGAATTAATCGTCGATTTACGAAACACCTGTTTTCTTCAGTTAATCCATCGACGGACGATAATATATACAATACATTTTTTTCGCATGTTAGTAATAATATTAATACTGCTGCACCGACCGTGACGACGGCGGTGGGCTGTGATAAATCGTGGTGATTACTTATGTTTTTTTTCGTCCTATAATGTGTTATATACGTGCGATGATTTGTCAAGATCACTATTTAAGATGCGCGAGTGGTGAATGTTGCTACCCAGCGAAACATATGACCTTTGAAGTGGCCGCAGACTCGAGTATATTATATTCGCTCCAAGTCAAACTTGCAGTGCACACGCGTATAGGTACCTGTAGCTAATCGTGTTCGCAACGAAATAGACTACAACAACAACAATAATAGTAACAATAATATAATATTAATATTAAAAACATCCCGTTCGAAAAACACGTATCAAGCGTGTGAGTACAATGGGATCGCATATATTATATAGGCACACGGAAAGCACACCGCGAGCAATACACCACCACCGTTGCACCGGTGCAGTGCACGGTATTATAGGTATATTATGGTATACATACTGTACGGAGAATCACTGGAGGCGATATTTGTTGTTGTTTTTTTCACTGTCGATAACGATCTTAAAATCGCCGATACACAATTTGTAGACCATTAGCTGTATGTACGCTAAACATACATCCCGACACGCACGCGCATCACGTGCCTATATAATAATAATATTATGTACCCACCTACCTACCAGCTATACCTACAAATTACAATACAACAATATACCTATTTCTTTAAATTATTTTAAAAGTGTGAGTACACTGCAGCAGTTTCGCAGTGTTATCTTTTTTCGGTCGTCGTTGTGGCAGCTTATACACCGTATATAATATTATAAAAGCGCGTAAGACCTCATTATTGTGAGGCGTTCTACTATAATGTGTAATTAAAAAATATATATAACCTCGAGCTCATTATGTACACATAAACAAGTAAAACAATATAAAAATCAATACGCCCTGCACAAATAACCCGCAGCACGTCATTAATATTTGTCGGGCGTGTAATACACGTACAACGATAATAATATATATATATATTATATAATATATACAAGTATAATAGTATTGTGATTTGAAAAAAAAATATCGACGCCGTTATTACAAAATAATTAATCATTCTCGGTAAGGCAGGAATGAAAAAATAAATAATATATATAGTATATATAGTTACATACTTCTATACCACCACTACTACTACTACAACGCAGGTATATGGTGTGTGGTGGTGAATACAATATAAATTATAATACCTACTGTATCATAACATTTGACATTCACGAATTCGGTAGTCGTACCGACCGTTTAAGCACCAGCCGAGAATCGAGATGATGCACAGCACACAAAAACCGTAAGAAGTAATCATATTTTCTACATCGCGGTATCCCCTGCTCGTCGTGTACACAATAATATTATGGATAGGTACGCATTGTTCGTCTTCGTGCGGTTAGACACTATTGTTGAGCGCCCGTGTGTATGTGTGTGTATAGATATTATATTTTAGTAGTTTAAAAAAATAAATAACGATAAAATCAAAACACGCGACAGCGGCTGTCTCGTGCGTACCGACGTAATATTATATATTTATATATATATATGAAGACTTGTGTGTTTTTTGATATCCCGTGCCGTATATACATACGAATTCCACTACGTATTATTATTATTACCGACTACAAAATCAGTAAATCATATGGGCAACAAACGTCTAGGAATGTCAGTTTATTTGTAGTAAAAAATATTTAATCGCATTGTTTTAATTGAACAGGCCGTTTACATAATAATTCGTGTGGTATTATATTGTTATAATATTATGTTGTACGCCACTAGAGATGAAGATAACGAACGAAAGCGTATATAATATATTATTATTATACCTAAAGCTGCAGATGACGAAAACGAGTAGAGTTATATACTATTGTACGCGGTGTATAATATAGCTATAGTAACTATACTGCATACATAGGTATATATGGGCAAATATTCAGGTAGTAGAAGGTTAAAAACAATCAAAAGAAAGAAAAAAAATTATAACGAAAGCCAAAGAGCCTGGAGCAGTCACAAAGTGTATATACTTGGTCAGTGCTACTACTACTGTAGTATATTGGTGCTACTACTGGTAAGAAGCCACGTCTTAATGGCACGTAATAATCATTTATGGTTAACAAAGGTACATTATATGTTATGTACACTATATATAACGGTATTTCGGTAGTACGATTGTTAATACGATTTTAGGAACAATACGAAAAATAATAATAATACACAAAACCGTGCCGACTGACAAGAGACAATGGTTCCATAATAATTGATACGATTATAACCACTGGGAACAGATACAAATAATTAGAACCGTGTTTATTTCTATAATATATACGTTATTGTCAGCAAACATAGTGATTTAAAATTAATAATTACCAATACTCTTATACAACCACCGCATTCGCAAATATATAGGTAATATTTTAATCTTATTATGACGCTAATAATATCGTGCACTATTAATTATCAATGTAGTGTATAATAATAATAATATCATAACTATTTATTTTTTAAGCTATGAGATGCAAAAATTATAATTGCTTGTAAATGTAATATGTTTTTGTCACGCTTGAGATTATACACAACAAATTAAAATTTTCGATGATAAGGAAGAAAATATAGACCGAATTTAAAATTTAAAATTTTTTTATTTTCTAGGATATGTTAGGTCGAAGTTTATTTATTTTTTGACATTACGATTACTACTGAATATAATATACAATTATGCATTAACAATGTAATTATTAGCTTACTCTCCATATTTATGGGTTGAGTACTGCATTATAAGCTTATTTTTAAAAATAGTTTTGGACAATTTATCTGTAGATGTCAATATGATTAATAATATGTTAACCATAGTGTCATAATGGCATAATATTATGATTAACCTCTCAAATTTTTTTATGTTGATTTTAATAGTAAATTAATTTTAATTTTTGAAGATAATTAATTATTTGTTGACTGTTGTCTCCGAGTCACTATCATTCTATAGCCAATAGGTATTAGGCACAAGTAAAAATAATAATAAAAAACCGTTCACGGCATAATTATAGCCTGACAAATGGTTTTTAAAGCACCATAACCTTTACAGACTCATGTGCAGTTCCGCGTGTTACACAGTACTAACAGGCATACCTACGTCGCCGTCATCCAATTTTTACTCGGTGATAAATTCATACCATAAACTTTTTTGAGATCAAATGGTTTTGCCAGAAGTAACCAAATTAAGTATGTGATCGTTGGACGTTGGGATTAATGGTTAAATGAATAAAATATATCCCGAGATTCGGTTAGGTCTAATCGATGTGATATTGAGCAGCAAACAGAAATAAAAAATGAGTATTTATATATTATATTTAAAATAAAAAGCGAAAAATCTCCAATTATTGACGTAGTGATATCCTTTTCTCCATCGCCGTCGGTGGTATGAAAAAATTCCTAAACTAAAAAACAAAACCTCGCGAGAAAGTCGTCGCTGCGAAGAGGCAGCCAGCCAGCGAGTGCGTACCGATAATAATGATAGGTAATAATAATAATAACTACAACTACTACAACAGACTACTACTATAATATGCTACCGTCATCAACACGTTGCTGCAGTCAAAAGTGCGCTGACACGATAATTATTTCAATTACGAAATACAAGGAAACCTGTGTTTTCGTTTTTGGTAACCACTACCATCTTTATAATATATTGTATTATACAGCGATCGGCGGAGACCCACGTTTCAGTGCATATTATTATGCCCGTAGTGCAAACGGAATATATAAGTAGCCCACGTACAAACACACAAATCCCGTTCACAACAATATAATAATATATAATAATATTATTGCTGCGCGCGTGTGTGTTTTTCTCGTACACAACAATTGTATATTATATATTATATAGTCGTGTGTCCGCGAAATATCGTTAGCACCCGCGGCCAACTCTTGTAGTTGTACCGGTATATACATGATAATAATAATAATAATAATAGTAATAATGTGTAAAAGAGACGGAAGAGAAAACACTGGAACGATCGAGTGAGACGGCGGTGGCGGAGGACGGGAGAGGATCTGACGCGAAACTCGTACGCTGCAATGACTCTTGTTTAAATGTTAGTGTGTGTATTAATAATAATAATAATAGTAATAATAATTCTCGCATTAAAAGCGCTTATAACGTCATATATATATACTGCACATACGGTATGCGCGGAAACGTTGCCGAAAAGAAAAGAAGAGAGCAAAAAAAAAAATAAGATAAAATAATACACCACTCGAGAAGGCGATATTGACCATCCCACTCACGATGCGGTCTATCCGGTTCTTTAAATATCCTCTTATTATTATACCCATACATGCGGCACGACGCAACACGCTCGGTGGCAAACGTTTTAGAATATTTTTCGACCAATTACGCGTGATTCCATTATTTTGTGCACAGTGCACACCGAGTACCTCGTACATAATCTTATATAAATTGTAATAAAACTCTCGATAAATGTTTTGTTACAGTTTTTCGAAAGTAAAAAAGGCCAAAAAAAGACCGAGATTATAGTCAATGCCTATAAAAATAATATTATATCGCTTGTTCATAGAACTTTAATTATTATGCACATTATAGTATATTATGGACTGTAGGCGTTATTCGAACAGATAGGACTAAGACTGTTCTCTGAAATGTTGGCCTGTTAATTATGTTGCCTGTCGTCTCAGTTCAAGTTATCCATGAAATATCCCAAAAGGAGATTAAAGAGAAGCTGGTGTTGAGATCTACAAATTCGTAACCATAATACCCCCACCTACCCAATGCATTTAATTAAGTAAAAAACAAAACTAGTTGAAAATGGTAATTAGCTTTGCCGCTGAGTCCGGCTTCTTTTTAACATATTATGTTGTAGATATGTTTTTGGACTATGTATAGAAGCTTTTTTTCTTCTAACCGACTTCCTGTTACAATAGGTACCCCAAGGTTGCTAATAGAAACTTATGCATAATATAATTACGTTACCATATTATAACTTCATAGATACATTTTTTTAAAATTATATTATGTTTTTATTTACCACCAAAAATATATTATCGGTCATTCATTGCAATTTTTTGTACAGTGAAGAAATATCAAGTAGTACACTAGGTTTTTAACGTAAATATAAGTTTTGGGGGGCTGGATACAAGATTTTTTGATTCTGACCGATTTTTCGTAAGGTTTTTTTTGTTATGGTTACTTATGAGTTATGAACAAATACATATTGATGATTCATAGATTTTAATTGTATAGGAAAATATCGAATAGTGTGTTATAGGTTTTCTATACATTTTTTCAAGTAACTCCCTCACGACATTAGCATAGTTTCGTCTGAGCATAATATGAACCAAACTTCAGATTGTATGTTAACAAATAAATATTTGAAGTAAGAAATCAAATATTATCAAAACCTGGTCCATATAACTGCCACATTACGCAGTTTTATACTACAAAACGTCTAACCATCGCACAATGGCACACTTTCTTTTCGACATTAACATAATATACTTTGTATTATTTGATAGCGTCGGGCATCTTTTTAGTAATAAAAATGATTTACACACACGCGCGCACTTTAATATCCGTTTACCAAACTTAAAATACGAGTTTATTATGGTTATAGTTTATTGCACAGGATACGATATAATAATATAGTAGTGTCGAAATTATGGAAACGAAATTTTGTATACATTATGTACCTATCGTTCCCCCTGTTATTTTATTTCCGTGTCCGACAGTTTTAGATCGAAATCGCCACTATCCGAAACACGTGGTTTGATTAAACATAGATGTATGTATAAATAATATTGTATGATATAATTTATGCACAATAAACCCGTTTCGATGTAAAGTAGAAATTTGTTTGTATAAAAAAAAGATTAACTGTCAAAAACAACGCTTTTGGATCGTATCGAAATGCATACATTGAGGAATTTGTATTCTTCGACCAACGCACGTATTATAATATTTTGTGTTTTGTAGCGCGATTGTAACTTAGGTACCTACAACATATTTTTAAGCCGGGTTACTAATTTATATGAGGGAATTTATATAGTAGGACGGAATAGAAAGAACATGTCTGCTCTAGATGACAACCAAAAACATTTTTACAAATCCATTATTGTAATAAATTCGTTTTTCAACAGACTCCACGAAACGCTCAATGAAGACGTCTTAATCACGCGAACCAGCTGCAACTGACGAGTCCAACAGGCAACAATTTACATAACTCTATCGATTCTGCTGTCGGGCCCCAATCAGCGTACATGCTTAATTATTATTATTTTACGATGCTTGTAAACGAGGATACAAACCGACGAGACCGGGGGACTATTATACGCATGTACCTACCAATAGTTTGGCGAAAGGACGTTAGTTTTAATTACGAAACAATCAATATATATGTCCAATGATCGTCTCATGCGTGCGTTCTCCAATCGTTGAAAAATTATTAGCCGTTAGCGATAGTTAAAAATAATGAATAAATTTCTTAAAAAACACACTATAGGATATTATATTATATTATTACTATATAGTAATTTATTATTGTTGTAAAAAAATACAAGAAACGGTCCTAGCCGTGAGTTTTAACATACGAATTTTACTAAAAAAAAACGTGTTGAAGGGTTTTATTATTTTTTTGGCATATAGACATAATATAATAAGATAATCTATGAAACTTGAACTCTAAATTTTAGGAACTTGTGACATGGGAAAAACGTGTCTAGTGCTGAGATATCAGGCGCAAAGGATGATAATACTGTGCATATACGGGGCTTTAATATACATTTACTAAGTCCCGGTAATTACCGCTTGTCACGTTCTCCTCCTGTGGTCTTTAAAAGTATTTTTGAAAACTATCCAAAACGTATTTTTTTTTGCTTTAAACAATTCGGATTACATATTAATTGGTTAATTACCCCTATCATCAGCATGTATAGTTAACAAATCAAATGTAAGTGTTAACACACTATAGAAAACATATAAGAGGTTTCGTTGGAAGCTGTATCCTATATTATGTAATATGTAAGTATAAAATAATATGCACGTGAATATATTTTTTATCTTTTAATACTACATTTTTAGAAATGAATATAAAATATTTATTATTGTGCCCATAAAATAATGATTATAATATTAAGTGATGACACGTTTTTTAAGTTTGGAGCTTTTCTCATCATCCATTTAATGTATTATACTGCGTTATAAGCTCTTTACGCTTCGTGTAATATCTTAAATGGTTTTTTTTTATCACGAAAACATTTTTTAACGTTTGATACATTTACTTCTCAGTATAATACGTCCCATTATCGAACATATTATATTTTCATTTCAACTAAAATGGATAAAATAGTAAAACTTCAACAGCAAATTCAATATTTGTATAGTAGGTAAATATAGTAATATCAAACATTTTATGCATATTATAGATAGGTAGGTCCATTCTAAAAAAACTACAAGTTCTTGGGTCATTTTAATTACGTAAATTATATATTTAAATATTTCGTGAGTGTTTCTTACGAGTGCTGCTGTAGTTTCCCCGTCGTACGATAGAATCGAATATACTATAAGATTCTGTTTTTTACGAGCATATATTAAGTATACATTATATTCTGGGTAACAATCGTGAAATCGCCAAACTATGTGTAGGTACGACGGGCGGGCTTACACTAAAAATCCAAATTTATGGTCTTAGATAAAAAAAAAAAAAATAATTATAATGACCGCTACGGCTGCATTGATACAATGATAATGTTAATGAGCTGCTATACGCGTTTCGTCTAAAAAGACATTGTATGTATAGTATGCTTCTGCTGTTGCCGAGGGTCACTGGCTTTTAACAGTTATTACCCGTAGTCCTCTGTATACGATATGGACTGTATTTTTTTTTATACATATATTATTCGCGTCTCAGACATCATTATAAATCTAATTTTAATCGTAAAAAAAATTCAACCTAATATCTGGCTCAATTATGGCACCAATAAAATCTGAGCCGACAGACTTTTTTATTGTTGACCCGGCTACACGGTATTATACACTGTTTTATACATATAATAATATACGATTGCGTAAACGTTTCCGAGCACGACTTTTCGAAATCGCGAGAATCCTTATCTATCCACATATTATATTATACGAGTTATATTATGCACGAGAAAATGGCCTATAAAAATAATCGTGAACTCGCTGTTCTTTTATGCGACGGAGTAGTTTTAACGATTTTGACAATTTCTATTATGACAAAAAAAAAAAAAAATATTCTCTTATAGAAGTAATAAAACTAATAACGTTAATTGAATGTTTATGATTATGAAATTCTATAGGCCCAACAAAAGTCTTGTCATTGTCACAATATATTATGTAAAATAAAGAAGTATATTAATGAAAGTAAAACAAGAATTATTAGGAAAATATTTCCCCCAGGAATTGGGATTAAAATACCTAGTTAAAAACATAACCAATTCCGACATTGCCCATTATTTTTATAAATTATTTCAATCAACCCACCCAAAAATGTTATACCTACACGAATTTAATTAGGAGTTTGTTATTTCTCATCGCTTTCCTTGTAGGACAAAAAGGCAGTCATATAACAATAGTTGTAAGCAAGAGTTTCACCAATAACTTTTTTTATATTAGGTACCTACTACCTATTATATTAAAAAAATAATAATAATAATAATAAAAATAAAGTAAGAATCGCCAGTAAATGTGTTTATTGTTCTCGCAGTGCCACGATATAATATACCGAATGTAGTTAATCTTAATAATTGGTCGCGGAAATCAAATAATAATAATAATCAATATGTGGTTTTCGAAAATTCGGTCCTATACCAAATGCATGTAATAAATCAACAGAGTGAAAAATAAACGAATTTCGAAAGTTTTTTGAACTGTAGATTCAATAATATTACACGCATAAATCATAATCTATTATACATATTAACATCACTTTTGTACATTATATAGTATATAATATTATTATGTTTTAATTTTTTAACAAAATCTTTGCGTATGATGAGCTTTGAAATTTGCATCGTATTTCCTGTTTGTGTGTACATGCACATACTCGAATAATAATTTTTATAAAATATTTGAGCACATTTTGGACGAGTTTTTTAAAAAAAAATTTATTATTTATTATCACGATGATTATATCGTCTGGACAGCACAACAATTGTTGTACCTTATAGTGTCCCAATGCAATTGAGACGGTCTAGTTCACATCAGATATAGCAATTTAGCTATTTTCTGTATACATAATATCAAATCGCTATATTGCACGCGTGTTATAATTACTATATAATACAAGGGTACTTATCGCACCGGCGACGATAGCTCGGGTTGCCGTTTTTAATTGTTTTCAATAAATGTATTATGCTGCCGCCACCGGATGACCTATTATAAAACGATTCCGCTAAATATCCTATAACATAACTATTATACTGCCTCCGTTCCAAGCAGCTATTCTATGTAGACTGCATTTTATACGTGAGTGCACGTTAATTTTTTTACCGAGTAATCGTAAAATATAATAAAACATCATCGTTCTATATGTATACTAAAAACGCACTCCAAGAAGATAAAAAAAAATCGTCCAATAAAAATAATATGTTATTATTATTATTATGCTTGTATTACAACCGCCGCGCCGCGCCGCGCCGCCGCTGCTCTCTATACGTGTTGCAGTGGAATACGAAATAATAATAATATAATAACAACATGGTTTGCGGCAGAACAACTATATACATATACACACACATACACACATATACATTATATTCTATGCACTTCCGAACGAACTATTATTTATTATTATGTAGGTTAGATTTTATTTTTTTACACATCCGAGAAAACCGACCGCACCACCCCGAGACTTGCACGTGACAGCGTCACAACAATAATAATATTATAATGGATTTATAGCGTATATTTTAATAAAATAATTCCTCTCTCTGCACTGTTGGGTCTGCATACGTGAGAATGTGATCTGACGGTCACGAGTATAGGTACTGCTCGATGTCATTTCTCATATAATATGTACTTACTAGTGTTAACTGCAGATGAGTGATAGGTAAGTGAAATTATTGATGAAGACTTTTTTATTATATTACGATAAAACAGGTGATTATCTAAAATAAAGACGATGTTGTCTATTATTATTTACGGCAGATTGAACATAATTCTCACAGAATAATGATTATTGTCAATATATGTCTGTAATTATAGATACATTTAAAACTACGAACTATACCTATATAATATGAACATTATTGTGCTTATTTATATAAATATATTTTTTAAATGCATTTCTACAAAATATTATGTAAAAACTATTATGGTTTATTTTATTCAGTATGTATCATTTCATGTTCTTGCTAGTTTTTAATCAGAATTAAGAAATCTGCAATGTTGAAATCATTCAATAAAATTATGTAGGTATTCAACTAAGAATTTGCACCCTAATACTTATAATATTATGTTAATGTTATATATAAATATTACCGATATTATCACTAAGTTGTTTTAATAATTTGTTCGTTTTTAGCTATAATGAAAAATGGGAGAATTTGTTTCTATACTTTCTCAATACCTATTTAAAATACATAGTAATAGCGTGACGTCTTCGACGAACAGTCGACCGTATAGACTACGCGTGCCGTAAAGGATTTATCGTGATTGGATACTCGAGTTTTGTGAATTACGTATGTAAAAATGTAATATATAATACATTAAAATAATTATCGGTTGTTGTGATAATAAGAATATATTTAGGTTTATTGATTTATGTATTTATATAACAAAAGTGCTTATTAATACGTTAATTATAAACGAATTTAATTTGCAGGAAACTTAAAAATACATGTGTAAGTACTAGCTATTGTACTACGGGTACACTTCGAACGTGAACTATGACTTTCGACCGGAGATTCGATAACGCGGTAATATAACTCCAACAGTGCAGAGATCGACGAGGCGCATTTCTCGACACACATTCGAACGCATTTCGCCAGCGGCGGCGGCGGCTGCGATGGCGATGGAACGTTGATGCCGACTATCTTTCATCCGGGTCGGTCGACACGAAAAACTATTAAAATATAATATTATTATCATGCGTGCACCAAACACAATTTTTTTTTGCTCCCAAACACTCGGAGAAAGAGCTTTTTCAATTACGATAAACGTCAATTGTGCGGAACGTCTCAGTCGGATATCTCTCGCGCGATGCCGCCGTCGCTGCTGCTGCAGTCTAATTATTTATTACGAAACTGGTTCTTCTTCTTTTCAACCTTAGTAATGGATAAAAGCGCGCGACCGTACAACACTATCACTCGTATCTATATACATGTATATAAATATAAAATAATAGTAAAAAAACCACCGGCAGGACAACAGGTCGGGCGTATATCATATATATATATATATATATATATGTTTTTATTATTATTACTATCATATACAGAATATATATATATAGGTACACACATTTCATCGTCTTGGGTCGTCATCGTCATAATCGCGGTACACGCGCCGCAGCATCGCATCTCTCTGCAGTAGGTACACATAATATTATAAC